>JARKHS020016136.1:0-38084 GCA_030143305.2 Amblyomma americanum | reverse complement strand
AAGCTTCTCTGCGCAGCGAAGGCCCCTTCACCATCGCGGCGAAACAGGTTTTGGAGGCATAAATAGGTTGCATCGCTGGGGACATCTATTGTTGCCGAACCCTTTCCTATAGGCTTCTGCCCTGTGTTGCTTTCACAATAAAGAGATTAGGGGCCGCTCTCCCAAGCCATTGCTGCGGTTACAATGCACCCTCCCCGGGCTGCATTCCTGAAGGAAATTTGAAACGCAGCTGTGCCAAGGTGCTCGCCTGGCCGTGCACACCATAACATAAAGGAATAAAAGTCGTTTGCGCTGCACCCAACTCTTCTCCCTCGGACAGTTCGCGTCGCAATCGTAAAGGTGTTTTTTTTTTTATGCAGAAAAGCTGACTTACGGAGTTTTGTAAATTGTCTGGGACTCAGTGCGCTGACTCGCAAAAACAGAGTTTATCTCGTTCGCCGCAACGTATTAGTCAATATTAAATGCTGAGAATGATAAGGCTTATTCATGAAACATTTTACCCCCTCAGAATCAAATGGACGCAATCTGTAGGCCCTTGGACATTCGTAGTCGTTTGATCCTTGGCATCGCTTGTTTTTGTTTGTTAATTTGTGCAGGTAAAAAAAAAAGAAACAATGCTGTGGTACAGGAGTTTGCACTGTAGCTGTAATATACAATGCAGCTGCATAATTCGTGCAGCTTTTTTTCATGTAAAGTAACCACTTTAACAAAGCATGGTATAATTTCGGCGCCTTCATACCTTCACCGAAAACATTAAGTGAACGCAAACTTGACTGTGAAAAATACTCTCATGAAAAGGCAAAAAAATAACATCTATCAACAGAGCCTATATTGGGAAAATGCGCGTGTCTCATCGACTGAGGAAGTTTTTCTTATATAGTGTGAAGAGTTAATGAGAAACGTAAGTGCATAAATTTCACTTACTTAGGAGTTGTAGTAATGCAGTTTATTTATGTTGTAAATTATTAAAGCTACTGTCAAAAAATAGGAGACAAGCGAACTATGGTGAATTTGACATTTATACACAATATTTACAAATCTCTTCACGGCAAGCTGACGCCAGCACACGTTTTGCTTGCATGTCCATTGACTTTTTTTTCTTCCAGTTGTCGCAGGTGAATTCGCAGCCTCGTTCGAGCGTAGGTCGAGTATAACAACTTCTGAATGACTTCGTTGTGAACCTGGCATGTTTCAACATTAAACGGAACCATTTGTCTTAGGTATGTTATCACAGCCTGCACTGGAGATTTCATAGTTAGAAGGCTTTCCGCCCATTCTGTGATGCCCTTAAAATGCTCCTCGCGCGACTTCAGCACTTTCATCACTTCAGGACTGGGGTAATGCAGGTTGTCGCCATTTTCGAGGTACTCCTTCAGCCTTGTGAGATATGCATTTTCAGCGTCACTAGAACCGAGCAGAGTAGCTTTGCACTGCTCGCAATTATTTATGGCTTTCAGAATACCTTTAACGAGGAATCCGGCAATATGGAACAGAATGCTGCATTCAGTCGATGTTAGCGCTTCAATGAAAAGAACCTCCGAGTCATCGATTTCCTTTACCTCGGCTTCAGCGAGTTCACGTTTCCCGTTTGACAGAAGGTCAACCAGGTACTCAGAATCGTCAACACTGTAGCTGGTGGTAGACGGCGTGTGCAAAAATTGGCTTATGCACACAAGTTTCAGTGCGCATTTCATATCATAGGCGTCTGGGACAGGCTTCCTGAGACGAACCACAGAGAAAAGATTCTCAAGGCAATCTTGTAGCAGCCTGCTGGTGAGTAAGAAGCTGTAGCCCTCCGAGTTCAAAAGAATGTCTTGCAGGCGAAGCACGACCGTTGTGGAGATCAGGAGGCCCGCCTGCGATGGCTTCCACTGAGACGTGCTGCCCATGCTCATCCCTTGAAAGGTGTTTAGAGCCAGGTTTAGAGTTTCCAGAGCTCTATGATGCTTCGCCACATCGTGCAGACTTAGGGCAACAGATGGATGACGCGACGACATTAATGCGTACCATCTTGATACCAGCTCTAAAAACCAAGCTGTTGTTTCTGCCTCTATGTCCAGCACTTTTTCCTTGATGAGGTATCGGATTGCACTGGGAGCTTCTCTGAAAAATTGCACGGCAAGTCCGACTTTCATTTTCGTAAAATGTCCAGATGAGACATGGGCTTCAGAGAGCTTCGGTGCGAGCTTTAGCTCCCTTTCCTTGTCAAACTCCAGCACAGCATGCACATGATCCAGTTTCACTTCACGTGAGGGAAGATCGCACTGGCTGGCTGTTGCTTCACTTAATGTAAATGCATGAGATGTTATCAACTGACCTTTAATATTCTTCAAAACATGAGCAGCGTCTGCGTTGAAGAACAACTCCATATCATTGAGCGAAGGGTGTGGTATTGAGCAGGTTGTCTTCGAATTTCGGTGGCTAGAAAATCCCAGCTCACGCCACATCGCTCGATTTGAGGCGCCCATGTCGGACGTTACAACCCGAACTCTGAGGGAAATATCGGCGCAGAGTTGGACAACTTGCAGAACAATGTCCTTGAGCGTGCGGCCATCCACATGGCTTCCAGTGAAATGATAAGCTATCACCTGCTTCCATCGCTGGTTGAGACCTCCAACCATAAACACCAGAGCGTGATTAGCAGGCTCATCTGGCTTTTGTGGCAATGTCACTCCCCCATACACAATGTCTTCAGCGCGGTCAAGCTGAAACCCTCTGGCAATCTCCATCTCATCGATAAAGAGGACGCAGTCTTTTTCTACATCTTCCATGCCTTGTGCCTTCGCTTGGAGAAGTTCTACAACGTCTGTAAGAATTCCTGGTGAGAACTTGAGCCAGTGGAGGCGACGAGATAGAGTTCTTTCTGCCGGAAGTGGATAGCCGAGCTGTCTGAGAGTTCTGTAACCAGACTTCTCACAAGAAAACTTCAGTTGAAGCCCCTGTTTAATAGTCTGCGGCGACCAGATGCTTCCCTTGTTGCTTTTTCGGGAAAGTGCACGAACTTGATCTTTATTTAAAAATTTTATCCTTTTTTTAAAGTGCTCTACGGCGCTTTTTAGCTTTCGCACCTTCTTTCTAAGAGAGTTAATAGTCAAGTTGGCTTTTTTATGCACTTCTTGAAGTTGTCTGTGGTTCTTTCTCACATCTTCCAGTTGTTTTCTCAGTTGAGCGCAACAACTACTGGATGAATGTGCATCGCAGCCTTCATTTTGCTCTGTTTGTCCATCGCTAGGCTGATAGACAACCTCTTCACTTAAGTTCGTTCCCCCAGGCTCATCGCAATCCGCAAAAACGCCAGGTCCTTGTTCCTGCACTGTTGAGTTTGATGTAGTTGGTAGAGCGGGTGTGCCTCTCTCCTTAGGAGCCTTTCTTTGGTGGTGGACCATAGCTGCACAAACAAAAGGAAATGCAAGGGCAGAAATGAGTGAAGTTCGTCAGAATTGCTCAGTGTCGGCAGTTATTTCATAGCTGCGCGAACCATAACCTAAAAGCGAAAATTTTAAGCTTGAAAAGTTCCAATTCCAATTCAATTCCAATTCCAATTTATTTCAACATCAATACCCACAGACACTGATGTCACGGACAGTGGGCAAAAAGCCACAAAAATAGGGCTTGGCAGCGCCCACTGACCGTCTTCTTGACAGCGACACAGCAGTGCAAATATACATTAGATATGAGCAAGACATGAAATCAATGAAAAGAACTTGTGCAAAAAAACTAGGCAGGTAACACTTTGCATACAAAAAATAATGATAGGAAAGTAACAATATCACCACACATCTGAACAAACAGTCAATAAATAAGTGCAAAAAACACAGAGGCGAACGCGTTGTAACTTGAAAAAAAATATATATATATATATATATATGTGTGCGTAATCAGTTAAGTAATTTCGGCAGTTGAAATCGCAGCATCTGGTCACCATATTTTGTGCGGTTACACGGAACCTCCCAAGTCTCGTGATAGCGAGTGTCCCGAACATTTCTGTTTAGTGTTAGACTCGATATAATTTCAAGAGTTTTGTTTTTCTTTCTGATACCTGTTTGATAACGCTTTCTGAGAGTATGGTGATAAAGTTCAGGAAGCGGCACTAATTTTAACTCCCTGAATAGTGGTTCGGAATGAGCAAGGTATGGGACATTCATGATCGCTCGAACAGCCTTCTTTTGTATTATATGTAACTGATTAATGTTTGATAAAGTGGTTGTCCCCCAGACTAAATAACAGTAGTTTATTATTGACATAAAAAGAGAGTTATATATAAAGCGTTTTACACATGTAGGGAGGCAATGTCTCAGTTTAGAAAGTACTCCGGATACTCTGGATATTTTCCTAATGATTGTATCTACTTGCAGATCCCAAGACGTGTGCTGTTCAAAGAGCACTCCCAAACATTTGGCAACAGGCACAATTTCAATGACAAAGTTTTAAAATTGCAATTGGTAATGCAATTGGTACTGCATTTAGAAGGCCAGATTTTAAGCGCTATTATTCTAACTCATGAGTCACAACAGTGATGCACATCATATTTGCCATCAATAATAAAATATAGTGCAACTTACGTCTGAACGAAAAAATGGTTGGAACAGCGTTTGACTTTAGCAGCTTCCTTCCATCCGCGCGGTGATTCTCGTAGCAGTTGTCTTCGAAATGGGCCTGCATAAGAAAATTAATTCAGGCGTCCAGTATGTAGTACAAACAGAAAGAAATGCCCCTTTGAAAGATACACAAGTTCTGGCACTGCTCCAGCGATGTTAAGGAGTCGCGCACACTCGGCAGCTGCATTTATCAAATCCTAAAAGTCAGACTAATAATGGCTGCGCACAAGGGAAATAGCCGGCACTGCACAATAACTGCGCCAACGTTAGAAATGCCAGATAGAAGCAACAAGTTCTTAGCGAAGCTACTATATACGAAAGCTCACATTCACGGGAGTTTTACCAAAAGTAACTAATTCCTGGCTTCGTCAAACAGCCTTGGAACAAATAAAAACTCTACAAAACTATTGTCAAAGTTTCTGACGCTTCTGACGCATGTCTCTTGATGCGTTTGCTTTTAGGGCTATTTGAAAAATTAATCAAGAACCTGTCGGCTCTAAGCTAACCGACTACAAGCAAGCAGTCTGTTATTGCATAAATGCCGAGTGCTTCTGCAACGCTTCACTGTATATAACTAATATTACCGTTAGTTGTGTTTATTAGCCTGTGCACAGAAATACAAAATCCATGTCCACACCTGCGAGTTATGAAAATGATTTTCCGCCACTCATCTGCTGTACAATTCCTCCTTATATATGTTTCATAAAAGATGTAGTCACGTAGCGTGCGTAGTTACAGCCTTTCCAGGAACACTAACACAACTTCCAGCGCACATATTAAATGTAAACCTGCAGCGACAGACATAACTACAAAAAATCGCAACCGTCCAAATAATCACTGTACTTACACTGCATATGCGCGAAGAGTTTGCAGGCTGCCATTTGTCCCGCTTTATCTTCACCGTCCAGAGGAGCCTTCTTTTAGGGTCTCTTGGGAATGAAAACATTCTCCAGCCATTTCTGGAGTGGTTTGAGCACAGTGGCACGCAACAGCCAGGCATCTTGCGAGTTTTGAAACCGAAGAAAACTGCGACCGGGCGGACGCGCGACCACGCACGTGCAACCGGCCCGTGGGGAAGCGAGGAGTGGGCTCAAATATGGCTGCCCTCTTCCGCGGCGGCGGCACTGACCCTGTCAAAGGAAGGCACCACCCTGCACGGAGCGGCGGAGAGGGGGCGCGACATCGTAGGCACCCTACAGCCCCCAACCGCCTCGCGCCATCTCTCGGCGGCCGGCGGAAATTAGTTCCTCGCTGTCGCCACTTGCTCTCCGTCGCGGGACGGCCCGTTCACACACCTAACCTATTCTAACACCATGGCCTGGGCTCTTAAACTGTTACAAAAAAGAGTACTTGTTTTACCAGCTGACGTCGGCGTCATGTGCTTTTTTCCGTGTATAACTACTTTCGCCAAGATGGCAACGAGTTGCAGTGCACTCGCTCGGAGCAAGTTTGCCCGTCTGGCGCGTATTTACAGTGAAAGTTGAGCTTGAGTGCATACCTGCGCAACCAGCGCAGGTTTATCGGCTTCACCGACGACGTCCTTCGTCACCGACCCTGCTCGCACGCCGTAGTTCGGTATGAAAGGGTTCGGCTTGTGGCCGGCCGCGACGCCGTTCTTTCTTCTGGCCGGCCCCGTCTTGGCTGGTCTTGAGTGGACGGTGATATTAATGGCCTCCTTCGCTTTCAGATTGCCGCTCACGGAGGAGGGCGCTTTGAAGGTGACAGGGAATTTGAAAAGGCGGGCGTCCATCTTCGACGTCGTGGACTGCGGCGCACGAGACACTCGCTTAAAAGGCAATTTAACCTGGCTACGGAAGGGGGGATGGAATTTGTTAGGAAATTTTACGTACGGTCCTAATGCTACGAAAAAAAAAGTGTCCTCTTATGAGGAAATAGCTGTATATCAGTGCATCCGCTCGAAGGAAATGGCAGTAAATGCTTAAGGCGTTAAGTTTGTTAGTGCCATTAATTTCGAATTTGGTACTACACGTCCATATTTAATGTCATATATTATACGAAAGTTGCGATGACGATAGCGCTTGCAAGGCAGTAAGAAATTTCAACTGTATGTAAACAGTGCTAATGAGCGAAATATATCGGCAATGTTATTCAAACTGAATATAAAGAACCTATTTTGCAGAAAACACGGTTGTTATTGCTTTACAGGTCGCACAAGCAGCCATAATCTCGCGTATTAGTACACAAGCCGCCAGCGTCAGAAGGGCTGGTAAAAATGGCACCCGTCGCATCGAACATGCAGTAGGGGTGCCTCACCTGGTGGAAAGTTATGATATAACTATTTGGTACCGGTTAGGAAGTTGTTGCTAACAAAGTTTTGTGCTTTTGCGCGTGTGGAATAGGAACTCCAGTAAGAATTCCTAGGGCGAATGATTTGTTGCGAACTCCGTAGGTCGCGAATGGCAGTGAGGCTAATGCCGTTAAAAATTTTCCCGTGTGGCACGCGCGAATGCCATAAACCTTAAAAGGCAGGAAGCACTTAACAGCATTAAATTTGCCCGTGTGGCACAGGCATTACTCAACGACACACAGACGTGTTCAATGTCGTTAGTCAATGCGCTATGAGCATTGCCTTCATTATTCTATATCGTCCATGAGCAATGTGAGGGAACAAAATTTTAAGAGAAAAGTGTGAATTTTCGGTTTATTTTTCCACAAGACTTGACAATGGCTTTCACATATTATACGCTAACATAAAAAAAAACTAGTTAGAGAACAGAATTTAAACTGCTTGTGAGACATAAATACGCCGTGATCAATAAATGAATACTCAAATTTCGTGCCCTCTCATACCGCTCACAACTGTACTATCAGCACGAAATGAAACGCGGACAAGGCAATTGAGACACTAACAGCAAGATATGAAGCTCTTAGCCAGAGGAAGCTCAGTACTAGCGAAGGGTAATTTCACTTCGAAGTCGTGGACTCTTCTCCACTGTTAATCAACCTCGCTTGTATGTGCTCTCCAGGAGCTAATATGCTGGTATTTTTTTTTGTTGCCACTTCAGTTTTATTGTTCGCGTTTCATTCGTTGCGATAGTACATCCGTGACCCTACCTCCCTGTGTGCATATGCCCATTATTTTCACAACGTTAAAAACACACCTTCGCCCCGGTTTTGTACAGTCAGGGCAGAGGGTGTAGCAGGAAGCAGTTGTCGCAAAAGAAATTAAATAGCGTTTCTAAGCAAAATATTATCCCTTTGAAAAATGGCCGCAGAAAATTCACGCAATATACTGAACAGCGGAACAATTGGCGCGGCAGCCGTGCAAAGAGGTTTAGCACCTCATAAACATATTTCTAAGTAACATTCAGGATCTGCGCATCAATTTATTAAGTACAGTAAGAAAGTATCGCTTTTCGCCCGTTGATAACGAATCTAGACGTGGGAGAGTGTTACCACGTTTTACGGTGCAGAAAGAAATGAATAGACGTGAGTTTCAAATGGCATAAACCAGTAATCAGAGCTTTTAAGAGTGCTAGTAACAGTGTAAGCAAGATATATGAGAACACATCTCAACGAATTTTCGTCAGTGGTGCGGAACTTTCGTGGTTTTCGCCACATTGGACACCTCAGCCCAGAGCTAAATGTTGGAAACGCCGCAAACGATACTTCACTGGTTTCTGGCCCCAACTGATCATATCTCAACTGCTAAGAAAAAAATAAAATCTTTGCAAACATTGGTACACAGTGCGGAACAATGGCGTAAGATGGCAGGTGCTGCCACCGGTGGAACTTGTGCGATCCAGGTTGCTTTTCTCGAGCCACTGCCCTGGGTTGGCAGGTGCTGCGATCGGTGGAATTTGAGCGATCCAGGCTGGTCTCGAACAGACAGACAGACAGACAGACAGACAGACAGACAGACAGACAGACAGACAGACAGACAGACAGACAGACAGACAGACAGACAGAGACAGACAGACAGACAGACACAGACAGACACAGACAGACAGACAGACAGACAGACAGACAGACAGACAGACAGACAGACAGACAGACAGACAGAGACAGACAGACAGACAGACAGACAGACAGACAGACAGACAGAGACAGACAGACAGACAGACAGACAGACAGACAGAGACAGACAGACAGACAGACAGACAGACAGACAGACAGACAGACAGACAGAGACAAGACAAGACAGACAGACAGACAGAGACAGACAGACAGACAGACAGACAGACAGACAGACAGACAGACAGACAGACAGACAGACAGACAGACAGACAGACAGACAGACAGACAGACAGACAGACAGACAGACAGACAGACAGACAGACAGACAGACACGATTTTGCTCGGTTCAGAACCACCGGATGACTGATTCTGCACTAAATGATCGGTGACTCAGTTTGTACTTCGGAAAAAAAAAAGTACCTGCTGGCAACGTACCAGAGTGAGCAAACGTCGCCGCACAGGTGGTGCAACCAATCCACCGTTGGGTGACTCGCTTCCCGTAATAGCAGCGCCTCGGAGGGTGTTCCAAAATGCCGATGCAACTGCAGCATTCTCCACACGCTGTTCTCCGGTTCCCGCGGTGGCCCACTGGGCACACACGAGCACCGCCACGAACCACGGTGGCAGCCACGCTGCCGCCAGCATTATGCGGACAGTCTGTTTGCGCTGGCCGCCACTGTAGCAGGCTGGGCGCAGCTAGCGGAAGACTGCACGGGGCAATGCGATAAACCTTCCTTCCGGGGTGGTCTTGGCCTGATGAACATATATTACGTTGGGGCAACCTACAAAGATTGAAAAATATAAGGCCCTGCCTGCACCGGGTGATCTATCGGGAAAAAAATTGCTGGTGGTTTAGCACCACCAAAAATTGCGTGAAAGCACAAGTTTTTCCAGCGCGATGATACTTGCCTTTTTGAAGAGCGTACTGCGCAGTGCCTAGTTGAGTGCGATTTCAGCGACGAATTTCCCCAGGTGTAGAAGCGACCGCACGTTGCAAACCGACACTTTGCGCATGAGAAACGCACACGTTTGAGCAAGGCGAAAAAGGTTTTTTTTTTGCTTAGTGGGTTCAGCGACTGTTTCCTGAACACAATTAAAAGAGTGAATCTGACTTGCAATTCCCCTAAAGAAGTTTCTGGCGGCGGCGGCGGCGGCGGCGGCTGGCGCGGGTATGAAAGGAAATTGAAGCTGACATCATGGCTGACAGGCTGAAGCTTTCAAGAGGGTGCCAGCAAATACGTACTTCGTTTTCGCTATATTTCGCTCTTAATCCTGTGGGAGTCGACAAGCATACAAAGACTCTTTTTACCTCGGTGTTATGAACGGGGATGTCGCGTCGTCCAGATGGGTTGTCAGCTCTCGCGACGAACGCTTTCACGTCTTCGGAGTACATTGGCTTTGCGCGGTGAGAAAGGCAGCGCAGACAATACGGCGATTGTTGGCGTCATGTTTCTCTTGCTCGTTAAATGGACGTGGCGAGAAGACTGCGGGCGAAAAACATGAGGTGTCGGTTCATATTGACATGTTTTTATGAGGACACAATCTATGACTGCTGCGAAGTTATATTATATATATGATTAAAGAAACGAAGCTGACCCTGGCTGCTCTCTTTTTATCCTGTGTAAATTAGTGCAGGCATGTCCCCAGTAGCCCGAACTCCGTCATAAAGCCGGATTCTTTGCCAACTGGCGAGCCCTGCATGTTGAAAACTGTGCAAAAGAAAAACTAAGAACTAAAGCAAATTTTGTTCGAATGGCTCCATACACCTGTTACCGTGAGGGGTTAAGAAGACAACGTCACTTTTAAATCTTCAGAAATTGTGCTTCCTGTTAGTAGGCCTGTAACGCCAGCAGGCTATGTTTGGCATGCCTCTTGGGGTGGATGAGAAACTAACATAGTTGATTTCATTGCTATCACTTGTAGTGCATGTTGAAAACTTCGATGAAAGGTCCACTGAAAGTTTTCTTTGTTGACTTAGATGGGAAAACGATATATCGCGAGAAATCGGCAGGAACAGTAAATTCGTGCAGCTCCCAGTGGTACGTGCTCCGCCACGAATGTGGTCAGGTGACATGGAGCATTTCAGCCGCTATTTGGGGATGTTACGACATAAAACGTTGATGGTTTGGGCAGTCCCCTAGCTAGAATTTCGGACTTAAAGACAGCTGAAAGATTCCGTAAAACTCTAAACATATCGCTTTTTTTTAAACAACTGTCCGCAAAATTGAAACAGGACCAGTGCGCAGTACGCGCCAATTTCCGGCTCTGTTCATCATCATCATCAGCCTGGATACGCTCACTTCAGGGAAAAGGTCTCTCCCATGCCTCCCCAATTAACTCTGTCCTTTGCCAGCTGCGCACACCCTATGCCCGCAAACTGTCATATAAAACTTGAATTAAATACGTTAGTAGCTGCACGACGGCGTTCTCTCGGCACCTGCCGGTGGACACTATGATCCAAGTTTAGAGTTTTATTCAGGAGTAAAGAACGTTTCATTCTGCATACTGCACGTCAGAATAGCCAGTGTCAGCATTATGACAAGCTCATATCATGGTGTGGCATGAGAGAACTCGGACGGTTTGGCGATGCCATGTCTTGATAGCAAGACTATGTTACTTATTGAACAGTGTGGCCTTATTGCCTGTTATCTGGAGGTGGGCGGTGACTTCCATATGAGATTCTGTGGTCTTAACAAAAAGACAGACGTGCTCGGGACATGACGTGCTTTAGCCTGTGCTTAATGTGGCGATATTCTTTTGCACACTTCAGCAGAAAGACTACGTTCCAAACCACTTCCCACTATTTCAGCATCCGTGTGTTCGTAGTAAGTGCGTCATCAATCCTTCACACGGCATGAAAGATTGCGACTTGAGAGCGCAAACAACGAAGCCTAAAGTATTGCAAAATTCTCATTGCTCTCTACTATGAAGGGAAATGTATGCTTATAGAAGGCAAGAAAAGTGACGAACGACGAAAGGTAGAAGAAATAAATTGCGTTTCAAGCGCGCAGTGTTCCGTACTTCCTATTATATACAGTTTTCGAGCGAAGCTGTCTTTGTGAAGGAAATATGAATTCTCAGTGTCTGGAGCTAACCTAAGGAAGATTGGAAGGATGTCGTGCAGCGCGAGCGCCTTACTGCGGACGTGTAATACTTACGCTGCAGGGTAAGGGCGACAAAATTTGGCTGCAAGCGAGCGTCCATGTGGTGACTGGTAAAATGTACCTGCGATGTTGGTACTACGCGCGTTTAGTTGCGTGAGGCACTTGAAGTCCGGTAATTGAAGGCATACTGATTGAACATCTTTATTTGCACATTTTAATGTAAATATGTCCACACGGTGAGACAGAATGAAGCAGGCGGAGCGTACTTTCTTACCGAGCATTTACTTCGGGCCACTCTCCACTTACTAGAGAGATAAGGAATTTAGTATAGCCCGAGTTATCAATGACTATAATTTGTGCGCTTAACTCAGACATGCAGAGTCATGAAAGAAAATTCAAGCCAATATTTATAAAGAGAAAAAACTGGATAGGATAATACATCACAACTACTCTGTTTCCTACTTGACAGCGCAAAAAAAAACGAGGACAAAAGCGAACGAGGAGACACAACACAAGCGCTTTTGTCCTCGTTTTTTTGCGCTGTCAAGTATGAATCCACACCAACTAGCCCAACTTTCTGTACTCTGTTTTCAGGAAACGTGTTGTAGTAAAACTTATAAAAAACGCCCTGGAAAACCGGTGAATGGCAGTGCAAGAAATTAGTTATATAATAACGTGAGACTCACATCCTAGTTTTTCGTGCAAATAATCAGAAACAAGCGCAAATTCGGAAAACTATTTCGGACACCACTGCAACATCAGAAAAGTATTCTATTTTTTTGAACAGCAAATAGTCTTTCTACTGACATTATAAAATACCGATGAGTACGTAAAACACATTGCAGATACCTCGGCCCCATCGCGTTTCAAGAGGCTATGGGCAACTGCAAATCGATCGCAGCGCAGCAGTCTGTGGCGTGGCTTCACGTCCCTTTAAGCTGGCCCCGCACGCACTGTTCTCGGCACTTCTTATCACTCAAGAACATTGCACGAGGCGCAAGGCATCGTCGCTTCTTGAGGAAACCCACCGAGGCCACGTAACACTTGTTGGACGAGTGGGTGGCGAAGTAGGGAAACCTGCGGTGGACGGCAATCGGCGTGAGGCTGTTACGCATGACACGATAGCCTGAAGCTCTGCTATGAGCAGGATTTGTTTCACAGATTGACTAGCGAAAACAAGAAGAATCGACAGGGCGAGCGGTACATCAACGATGAACAACTTCTTATTGATAACCTTTTCCTCTGGAATAGCAATTTCTTGCCTTCATTAAGCACTTTTTAAGGCTGCAATGAACCAGATACATCGGTGACACCTTGTTTCCATGAAAGAAATATATGCGACGCATGTGGAGGATTTAAATTCTCCGGATTTGATGTTTTACCAACAAATAAAAAAATCGCTCGCATACGACCTCACGTCTGCTTCGGCTTCGTGGCAGTGAGGAGTCCCAACAGGGCTGTGGAACACGCCACCTCGCTTTCCACAAATTATGGGCGCGCCGGTTGGACTCATAAAAAGTGCATAACGTTACTCCGATTGCTGTGTTTCTTCAAGCAGCCGAAGATCGGGGGCCGTATTTTTTAAGCCTTTTTCTGGCACTGATCAGGCCCGGGTGAGAGTGTTTGCAACCTCTCTGCTCTGACGTCACAGACGGAAGCTTTCAGTGGTAAAAGGGGCAAAAGGAAAGAAAGGAAAAATAAGGTTTACAACAGGCGACCCCAGTTAATGTGTAAGCAGACCACTCTGTGTTTTTGGTGCATCGTCATCATGAAGCAGACATTGACAACTGCAATGAAATTTGCGCCGTGCCACCCGGCTCCACCATCGCTCAAATAACATTGACGTTTCCGACAGTAGTACTGTTCGAGTGCTCAAGATGGCCGCAGTGGAGAAGATTAACACAAAATTAGGTGAACGACTGTCTTAGTTTGGTAGGAAAGATGGCTGAGCAGTTCCCCTAGGTAAATGCCGCGAATAACTTCGCACTGTACCCACACAGAAAGAAAGAGTTTAGGAGCAAAGATATTCGTTTTATCTAACTATTAGGGCAAATTTGGTGTGCCTAGTTTTTCTTTGTGAGCTTCAGTATTTTTGTGCAACGCTAGCTTAGTGCAGGTGGGAGCCAATGAGTCCGATATTATTTTTTGCAGAAAGATAGCGCTGCGTTAATAATACGGACACGCGGGACCAGCGATACCTGCAATACCATCTCATCATAGTCGTCGTCATTTGCGGTAGGCAACACACATGCTCACCGTAATTAAGATGGTGGTGATTAGCTTCCAGCACTTGCAACTTTTCAAATGAAAGGCTGGGTGGTCGAAATGCATTCCTCGGTATTGCTGTCGCTCCGGCCCTAAAGTTCGTAATGCGCTGATAATAGTTAAGACACAGGCCGATGCAGTTGTTTTCCTTCTGGCTCATGCGCCACTGCTACGTCAAAGTCCCTGTAGTGCGGATGCATATCATCTGTTTATACTCACGTTTCATTTCTGAAAAGTTAGGTGCTCTGGCGACTGAGCACCGCCGCCCATTTGAAGTTCCGCTTTCTTAAACATGCTTTTAATTGTGCGGAAACTGTAGAATATTGCAAGATATTGTTGTGATGATTTGATAGAAATGGTCTAACCTTTCAATGCGTAGCAAAATCTTGGTCTTAAAGTTTGTCTTGCACTCGTAGCGAGTAGTTAAGATTGCCATATAGATTGAGCATCCGCCTCGCATGCGGGAGGTGCGGGGTTCGATCCCCAGTGCCGCCGGGTACCCACCAATGATACAATGGGTACAAGCTTTCCCGCTTGCCTGGTTCTCGGCTTCTTTAGGGTTAAGTGCTTGGAAAATGGTTCTTTGACCCCTCCTTGAATAAAACGAAAAAACCTTGTGCCATGGAGCTCTCTGGCCACAGATGCCCTTCCGCCATAAACATTAATCATCATGAAGACTGTCATAGAAAACAAATAGGGTGCGCTTCTGACGATAAATAGCAGAGAACTAGAAGCGGCGTGAGGAGATATCTGCGGGAATATTAATTGTTATGATGGAATATCAAGATATTCGAAAAAAAAGGCGTTTGTAAACAACTTCCCGTTAAAAAATGCGCTTGTCCAGAATTTTTTAGCATGCTGCTGCGCATGCACGTATCCGTTTTTAATTATGCGGTTGACTTTCGCGATATGGAGCTGGAGGTAATGCTCGCCACAGGGTCTCACGTTTTTGTCAGCACATGGGCCAGTACACAAAGGACTGAATGCCCGGTCTTGGTAGCGGAGCGTGTGTCTGCCAGAAGAACGGCAATCAATTGCGTCGTCGGAAGACTTGAACAGAGAGATCCCCAAACCGTTCGATTCGGTGCCGCATAGTCGCGTGGCGCCGACCTGCAGCACCTGGGGCCCCAAAAGGAAGCCGATCAGGTGTCGCCGTCTCACCTGAGCACATCGGGGCTGCACGTCGCCGCTGGTCCGGGACCGACGGGACATGGCTCACCGGAAGAGCCGTTCGTCTTGGGCGGCGGCGGAATACACCTTTGGGCGCAGTCTCGGCGGCTGGCAAACACGAAGCTACTATTGGGCGCCGGACAGAGGCCGTCGGGGAAGGGCCAACGCAAGCAGCGGTTGCCGTCGAAGATGGCCCACGTCGGCTTCACGTCAAGCCTGCGCTCAAGTTTTGATTCGAAAAGCTTCACTACGCTAGTTAAAGCAGTCGTAGCGTAGGTCGGAGAATAACCTTGAACGACCTTCAGCCCAACCACGTTAGCCGCGTATCACCATACGTGGTACACAGTTATGGTGTCGAACCCTTGACCCCTTACCTTACCCGTGATCTTTAGTTGACCTTTGGGTTGACCTTTGACTTTGACGTTAAGAACATCCGATGGGATGATGTGAAGCCATGACATGACATCCGATGGGGGTGTCGTAAGACCATGTGATACCAGGTCACAGCCACGTGGT
The DNA here is from genome assembly GCA_030143305.2 of Amblyomma americanum. Taxonomy (NCBI): domain Eukaryota; kingdom Metazoa; phylum Arthropoda; class Arachnida; order Ixodida; family Ixodidae; genus Amblyomma; species Amblyomma americanum. Next base: position 22,453 of record JARKHS020016136.1, on the reverse strand, counting down.
CGTGTGGGTATATACAGAACGGCTGTCGCGGGCGTGTAGCGGAGCTGCCATGGACGAGCCTCAGACGCTTAGCAAGCGTCCTCGCTTTTCGCTGAACTCCAGGGTTAGCCAAGTTCAGCCAGTGCCATTTTTTTTAATGGAAGGCCTTGTAGATCGAATGAGAGGTCCACATGACGCAGTGCTGCTCAACCAATGGCTTGAGTGACATTAGTACAGGGGACCTATCATAAATTCGCAAATCCCTCTGCTACTGCCAATTTACTGGCACCAGTTTACTCATATGAGGTCACCCTCGATGAGCTTTTTTGACGGCGTTGGCATTGCAGAGGCTTCCACGCCGGCCGAAACACCCCATATCCTCGTGTGTCTCGTGAGAGAGGTCGCTCTTCATACGAAGTCGCAATATATCTGCGCGGTGATTGCTTGCTTTGAGCGCATAGCCCTTGTCGCGTATCATCTGCGAAAGTTTAAACTACTTTTCTACTATTCTGTCTAACGTTCGCAACCATACCGACATACTTACTGCGGTTGGCTCCTCCATGGCTGCCAAATATTTTAAGGCTCATAAGTTGAGCGAATTTTTCTCGACACTCTGGGATAAATCACCGCCTCTGGCCTCCATGAATAACATATGACGGCTTCCCGCAAACAGATTAGTGTGGAATTCTACCGGGATATGGGTTCTTGCTGTCAATGGGATCGTTCTCACATGGACCATATATTTCGATCACACAATGACAAGTAAACACAGGAAAATTCAGGACTGTCGTGGAAATTCTTTACGATGAGCAATGCGCCTACAGAGCAAATATGAATATAAAGCCCCCGTGATACACTGCATTCGAGAACGAATACACCGTCAAAAAGTATGGTGCTCCTCAACGGCCATCATGCGGTCACCACTCTCATCATCATCATCATCTTTTCTTTATCTCTTGAGGGCCCCTAAGGGGGTATTACACAAGGTGGGAGCAAAAAGGAAGTACAATGTGATAATGTCCCATGAGAGAAAACTCAGCAATGTGTCGAGCCCTCATGGATGGCACCTGTCAGTTGTAAAGGTCACTGGGTCAAACATCAAAATACTATTAACTCATACGGTTGTACGCAGTTTCCATGATGAGGAATTTCAATCCCGTGAATTCCCTGAAACCAGTGATGACAGAACTCACAAATTTTTTTAACAAAATGCGGTGCTATAAAGGTAACGTTGAATTAAGAAATGCTCCCTGATAACGACATTTCCTCATATATTTCGGTTACGTATTTTTTTAGTGACAGCATTCAATAATTTTCAAAAACACTTTTCCCACCAAAAAGAAATAGTATCTCAGCGACGCGTGAAAGAACACTCGCTGCGAGAAGCGTAGCGTACATGCAGAAGAAACCACGGAGCTCGAAGTCTTCTCTGCCTTCGGCTTCTTCGTTCCTGCACATTGGCGCTCACCGCGACAGCAAGCAGCTTTAATCTACAGCAGGAAAAAATTCTTCCGGGAAACTTCTGGGGGCTTTGAGCTATCTTGGCTCCCTGGGTAACTGCTGAGCGAGTTATTGAACAGCTCAAGGAATTCTGAAACGCCTAGATGCGTATTTCACGACCTACCGAGCACTTTTGTGATAATAAAACATGTTTCGTTTAGTTCTGACGCTGAAATTGTATTCTAGCTTGAAACATCCGTCAATGAAATAATAGAGTGAAATTTCACAAATAAAAGGTAGCTTAGCTCAACTAATGAAGCTTTCAGCCTACGACTAGTAGACACAGGAGAAAGAGATGTGCTCACCAGGTGCAAGGCGCGAAGAGAGGACCGGTGGAGCACACTTCAGGCTTCTCGCCGTACTCGTTTCGCAGCGCGCATGCGCGGTGGCACTGCTCCGCGGTGGCGAACCGGTCGGGGCTCCGGTTGCACACGCGCACGTGGTCCGTCACGGTGAACACGCACGTGTCGGTGCTGGCCCGGTAGTGGTACAGGTGGTACAGCACGCCGCAGAAGCGGTACATGGCCTCGCCGCACCTGCTCTGCGACTGGGGACGCGAGAGAGAGAGCAGTGAAGGGGGATAGAAGAGCACCGCACGTGGGGTCACATTAGTCCCGTTTTCGTCCCCAAGCTTCGAATCTGACTTCGAAGATCTCGTCAGTCACTCGGGATCAAAAAATATCCCTGTGTGAGCAACAACTAGGAGAAGGTGCCCTGAAGAAAGGTAGCTATCGAAGTTACGGGTACGAGGGTATCGAGTGGTCATAAAGAAACAGTATTTTAGGTGGACAACGAGTGCGAAGTGCAGGAAAATATGCGGAAAAAAATAATGGATTCAGGATTTTCGTATGGCAGCATGGTTATGCGCACGAAGAGGCAAAAGCAGGGGTGGTTGGATGATTGGCATCAGATGTTCACGGCAAAACCTGTGCGGGCGGTCACGGGCTGAGCTCCGCTACGGAAGGGAGGGAATTCCGAACAAAATTAGTTTCAAGGAACCCATTAATAAGACACTAATAAATTGGGTGAGAAGGGTCTTAAAATATCTGTGCACGAAAAAAAGCTAATGCACAAAAATAATCTCTAAGTCAACAGAAGCACAACACAAATTATGTCAGCAGAAAAAAAGCCCAGCTGGGGCTGTTAAACGAAGGCCCAGATATAACGAAGGGAATCCATGGGGCTAATTCAAAAGGTCGGTAAAGCTGGATTGAAACGCTATGTTGAGAGAATTTGCACAAGTACACGATTCATGAACGACATGCGGAAATACTTGTGCAATAATTGAACGTATTCTGCTTGGGGGTCAAATGTCGAACAAACGTTTATCAGAACTTTGTCTTTCCGCATGTCATATCTGTTAGGAACAAACTCTCCAAAAATGCCGTTGACTGCACATCTGGGGAAGCGTTTCGTGCTTTACTTCAAAGAATCACTTAATCTTAGCTTTGTACCCTTTAATGTACGCGTGTGTCTGCCTGATTTTTGCTGTATTTGATGGCTGTTTCGTGTCTTGTTTGGATGTCTCAAAACCTGACTATAGCTCTTGAAATGCTTGATTTCGTTGTACGTCCCCACTGTAATAATGCATTCGGGCGCTGCAGGTATCTGTGAAGAAGTAAATAAATAACGTCCATCGTGGTATAGATGCGATCCTAGTTGACCTTACAGAAATTTTAGGATTTAGGTATCGCAGAAAAGAACGAACTAATCTACAGGAAAAAAAATGGCTGGATCATTGGTGGAATAAAAGTAAGGAAAACAAGCAAGCAGACTGTTTAAAGAGCAGTGTTATTTAAAAAAATCAAAATAAACATTCGGCACTCATTGACCAGGAACCGTTGATTCTCAGAGTAAAATGGCCAAAAGAGCCTAAAAAGGGTAGCCGCCACCACCCCATTTCAATGGGCAGAATCGATGCAGTGCCCGACCATCGAGCCAATTGTCCAAGACTACTGAGACGCGATATCGATGCGCATTTCGCGTGACTGCTTATAGAGTCGCCACAAAGCCGCAGCAAACGGAAGCTGATATCTTTTAATAAACTCTGCAGACCCTAGGCATTTAAAAGGCCAGGGTCTGTGTCTTCGTTTAGGTGTCCCCTTTGACTTTTTTTCCTATTAAGCTTTACGATAAGTAGAAGCGTTTTCTGGCGGGCTAGTTGGTGATTGAAGTTCAGTTTCAACTGCGCAAAGAACAACCACTGAATAAAGGACACTTTGCTGCACTTGTGCTGTGTGTGTGTCCTTTGCTCTGTGGTTGTTTTTTGCGCAGTTGAAAATTAACTTCGCGATCAGCAACGCTCATGCTCCGTAAGCTTTGAAAGACGTGGGCTTACAATGTTACTAGGACTACCTCTGTAATGTTATCATGACGACGAGTGCCAGTGTCACCATCCACATTACGAACCTGCTTGTTGCCATCGCAGGAGTGTCTGTGCTTTGCAAGTGTTTTTTGTGTTGCGACATCACGCGTGCTAGGGCATAAGTCGGTGGGAGCTGGACTTCCGACAAATGCAATGGACTTCTTATCGTACGTGCACACATGTGCAAAAGTACATAGTGTGGTGCTTCTAGTGCGTGCACAAATCCTTTTTTTTCTCACGTAGGCCTTGAAATCGAGACGAAAAAATGAAAAGAACAGCAATAGCGCTCATTTTTTCACGACCAGCTGAGCTCTGGATGTTCTGATATCGCGAATCGCTACACTGGGAGTTGCTTACAGCTGATGCCACATATAAGATTGCTTATAGTTCAACGGTGTTGCACGACGGAATGGCTAGGGGTAAGTGTTATCCAAGCACACTTTAGTGCGCCACCTGGCATTAGTTCACATCAAACACAGTGGGCCAGGCCACAGCCAGAGCATGGTCGCTAGTCCCTGCGAATGAAGAAATCCGGGTGCGTGCAGTGCACACACTGGCAACGGAGACGACTCGCCGTGTTCACACATTTCGTGGTACACCAGCTTCAAGGCCTTCTTTATTGAGCGTACTGTTTCAGCACGGCAAAAATGCGCATTCCTCAGAGGCAGAAAGAGGAATGCCAAACCCACATGCGTCCCTCTGTCTACCTCTCTACATGTTTATTTAATGCGTAATTCGAAATGTGCCTAGCAGATTCGGGTCAGGTTTCGGTCAGTTCGCAGTTTTGAACCAGACGGACAAAGGCCTTTTTGAATATCCTCCATTCAGCCCACTTCTGTGCCAATAGCAGCCACCTTATCCTGGCAAACATCCCGTTCTATAGTGACTAAACTTCAGTTTGATAATCTCAACTAGTTAGGGGTTTGCCGCTTTGTATCTACTATGTCAAATGACTACTGATTAACTGACGCACACTCACCGGTTCCGTTATCGGTGGCAGAGGCTTTTCTGCGTTGTCATCGTCGTCTTCGTCCGTGTCCCAGGACGAAGAAGTGCTGCTGGCGAGGGCCGTATTCGGCTGAGCCACTGCGGTGTTAACCGAGGACGCAGACACTTTCTTGTCTGCGGCGTCTAAGGCGGCAGCCTCGTCGGCGCTCACCGTCCCCACCGACTTCCTATTGCTGTGCGCTTTGGATGCTCCGTTTTTCCGTCTCTGGCGTCGAGAGTGCGGCCTCTTGGTGCCATGGGACGTGGGCAAAAGGGGGCGTCTGGGACGCGATGTGTTTGCCTACGTTGGTAGGAAAAAAAGAGGAAGATTATTTACTTTTTTTTACTTATTGCCCAGTATTGTCAAAAGCTCCGAATTAGCAGCGGTGATGAAGGTTTAGCGCTGGGTCATTGTTTAAATGTATGGAAGCATCGAAGTGCCTTTGAAGTCGGGTTCTCCGAATCAAGAAATTAAAATGTGGAGATACTAGCAAGAACTATATAATATGAATGGTTTCGGTTAAGCATCAGTTAGTAGCTAAGGTCCAAAAACCCTCGTTTTGCTAACGCAGCCCTAACCATATGACTTCTTCGAGATCTTTAGTTAAAATTAGTATTTTAACTGCCGTTACCAAAAATTTGAGACAAGCGCTTCTACTTCTCTTGGCTGCGCAGCCGCGGTGGATCAGTGGTTACGGCGCTCGGCTGCTGACCCGACAGGCACTGGTTCGATTCGGGACGTGCTAGTCGAATTTCGATGGAGGTGAAATTATAGAGGCCCGTGTGCTGTGCGATGTCAGTGTTCAACAAAAGAACCCCAGGTGTCGAAATTTCCGGTGCCCTTTACTACGGCTTCCCTTATAGCCTGAGTCGCTTTGGGACGTTAAACCCCATAAACCAAACCAACTTTCCTTGGCTGTTACCACACAGCGTATGGCTTTGAAATGTTAGAAATAGTGAGTTGACGTCAACCGTGGCAATTGAATTAGTTATTTTGCATTGAATTGGGCTGATAGGCTTATCGGCACAGATTGGCGCTGTCCAAAATTTCTAATAATGTGGCGCGTGGAGTCTGTATAATGAAGGTCGCGCCTGGCAATACGCTGTTATGTAGGCAATAAAAATATTCCATATTTGTTGAAGTACGCGTAAACGCGGGAGCACGCTGAGGCTGGCATTCTTTCTTAATGTGTTTTTTCCACAGTTTAATTATTTGCTGCCAAGCTGACTCGCGCGAGGTAGAAACCATCTGCACGGCCGGGGCAATATACGGTTTACAGATCTTTCCATTCACTGCTCTTCTTTGTTCACACTCCGTCGCTAGTGATAATGAAATCAGGGCTGGCAGCCGGCGAGGAATGCCATTAAGTGGCTCTCGAATAAAGGCAAGTCTGAGCAATGAATTTGAGGCAAAAGATTGAAATAGAAAGAGAATCATGATAAAATATGAGCCCCATAAAACCAATCTGATTCCTTTTAAATGTTAAAAACTGCCTTCTCATTCGATGCAGTTGTGCGCCCACCTGTCTAAAAGCTTCACAGTGGCTACGGAATAGTGGCGTGCTACTGAGCAGGGAAGGAAATAGGTACTCGACACACGATTCAATCATTTATTCTTTCCGTAGAAGCAGATTACGCTAGAAAACAAGAACAAACTATAGTGTGATGAGATAGTTTACCATGACGCTCACCTTTTTGACAAGCGTTCACTGCGTTCACGAGATAAAAAAAAATTAATATATTCTGCATCTGATGCAGAACAGGGTGACTTAATTTGAAACAAAGGGGCCGTTTGTAGGCGTAGCACAGGTTCAGAAAAGCACCGAGACGCTGCGTACAGTTGTTTAACTCGCTGAAATGGAAGTATATCACTTTACATCTGTTTCCCCACCTTTACATCTCTCTCGGTGCTATCAGCTTGTGTACAGTTATTTCGTCAGGTCAGCACAGCGTTATTTCCGTCGATAGAGTGTATGTATAGTAGTCCTCAATGTTGCATAGAAACCGTTAAGAACTCCTTAACAGGTTATCGTCAATCCGGTGCAGAATTTGAGGAAAAGATAAATCCATTCGAGTACGAGCCAACACGGCACTGGTGAAAGAAGTATGCGTTTAGCGCAGCGTGGGCGGCGGCGTACATTGCAACTCACCGCATCATAGCCTCCGGCTGCGCCCCGAACCACGTCCCAGTCGCTCATTCGGCGATCCTCTTCGGGTAATTCCGCAGCCCACTGAATGTCTAGGAAGACGGCAGTGATGCTTGCGAACAGCACCGCAGCCATGAGCACCGTCATGGTGTACCACAGCCAGGATGTGTGCAGGCTGTCGCTGCGTATGTGACAAAAAAAAAATAAAGAACGCGTGAAGCTAGATGCTTAAGCAGCAGCGTCGCACAATACAGACACTACATATTTGTTAATTTTAAATTTCGCTGAAAACACAAGCTCAGCTAAAGTCGTAGTTACCGTCCTCCACTCGAAGGTAGTCATGCTAAGCAGTTGGCTCACGTCGACTTTCGGCACAAATGCATTGTGTTTCTCACCATTGCAACGGGCTAAGAAGTATTTCTGGCGCATATGAAACATAGTGAGTACCTTGAAGGTGTCGCGGAGAGAAGCTGGAAACAGTGAAATAAATTTCAAATTTTATTTTTGTAGTTATAAATCACTAAAAATCACGCGCGTATAAGTACCAACGAAGCGTTTCTTATATATTTGCGTTAGGGCCACACCTGCACAGTAAGAGGTAACGGCATGAGATGCGCACACATGGTTACGTCGCAATTCTCATTTTGCTGACAATTATTTGAAAACAGGGCGAATCCGTGTGGAACTGAGATTTAAACAGGTGAGCGTAGATTCATTACCGAAATAGTCAGCGTGTGAAGCAAGAGCGGAAGATGACAAAACAGAGGGCGGACGCTGCACTTCTCATTTCATTTTTCATTGCAGTAATTAGGTTATTTACAGGCAGTACCAAAGTTTACGGAATGCTGGAAAGAATTTCAGCCCCGTCACGCGCGACAATCGCCTGGAAATGCCCCCAAAATGAGGGGGTATGCAAGCTACACTCGGGGATACTGCTGTTCTCACATAGAAAATACTCGCTTACAAGCCCCTGTATCCTTTCTTTCTATTTAAATCCGTCGCTGCTTTAAATTCTCAGAGTGCCTACTGCAAGCATGCATTAATGGGACATCAGGTCCTTGTTGCTGTGACGTCTGATTCAGTCGGTAAACAGAAGCAGCTGTAGGTGACAGCCTAACGGACAATGCGAAACAAGTGTCGATATGGTGCTACTCACAGCCAGTCACGCAGGGCACGCCGTCGCTCGAGGGGAACGGCGCCGGGCGGGTCACGAAGCAAGGAAGCGTGCTCGAGCTTGCCACCATAACGCGGTGCTGGTGTGAGCGTGTGGGCACGGGTGGCGCTCGCCTCGTCCCGACGGACCGCAGAGGACGCTGCCGGAGCACCTGCGCCGACTACGGAGTCCCGCGACGGGAAGGTAGCGCCATCGTGCTCCTGGTGACTCCTGGTGCGGCTACGGCGGGCGCTGCGGCACCTGCGCAGTGCGCGGCAGCCGCAACTTTGTGATCGCTCTCTGAGATAGAAAATAAATGTAGCTATCAGAAATTCGGCCCTTTCTCAGGTGAAGAGGCGGCCGTGTTGCGCCCAATAAATGAAATGCTGTAATAAATGAATTAAATAAAGTGCTGCAATAAAAATGAAGCGAGCGTTCCAAAATACAAAAGTACCAACATCGAGGTATGAGCAGTTTCAATAAATATTCGTTTCTTCAGAAAATTTAATTCGTTTTTACGGGGGGACATCAGGAAGGGTGGACTGCCCCGATCTGTGTGAAATCGTTGTTGTGGCGGCAGGTTAGCGTTCTTTAGAGCGAGCACCACTTTCGAGTCGGTCTTTATAATCTGTCACTGGCGCTTAGTCCAGTGTGCCATGGGTTTTTGAAACCCCATTTTCCAGAAGGACAACCCACGCTGGTTTTCAGAAAAGTCCATATTATTTCTCGCTCTTTGGCGCTGGCCGCTGGTCATTGCGGCATCGACTGTTGTCGTTACAGTTGTTTCATTTACTTCGAACATGCCTAACAGCCTCCTCTGTACTGAACTCCCAACAGACCCGTCCCCTCACAACCTTGGCGGGTAGGGTCATACTGTCAAGGATAGGCGACGCGCAAGGCACCATGACCATGGCCCTCACCGGAGTTCTTCCCAATGCTATCCGCTCCCGCCTTTACATGGACCCTATCCCTCGCCACATAAACCCGAGTCACAGGCCTCGCGCCGTCAGGCACGCGTCTTCGCAGCCTCCGTAGGCAATACGGCCAAGACACCCCAGCTATGTACGTGGATGTGGCTTCCTATGCACAACGCCAAAGATATGTTTGCGCTGCTGTCAATCACGCCAGCACCCCTTATCATGAAGCGTCATTCTCGATCGACACCGGATCCGGTGGCCGCAGAAGCCATTGCGATAGCCATAACCATCAAAATGAGCGACACTCAACGCCACGGCACCCACATTTGTACAGGCTACCAAGCCGTCTGCAGAGCCTATACGAGTGGACTTTTGTCCCACGCACGGCCCTCCGCGTTCTGGGCAGCCATCTGCAGTATGATCATGTCATCAACTGGCTCCCAGGACACGCAGGTCTCGATGGCAATATTAGGGAAGATGCCCTAGCTAGAGATTGTACCAACGAAGTGGGCCACATTGACTCTACTCTCTACCCCCTCTCCACCGATTTTTCAACGCGCCTAGAGACTCTCCGCGAAATAAGCGTCTCTACCTTTCGCCGCATAAGAAACTTTCTCTGGCAGACTCCTACCACCTAAGACGAATCCAAACACTCACTTTGCCCAATATCCACCACCTACACCGCATAAATCCAAAATTAAACGCAGATACATGTCCTCGGTGTGCGATATTTCCACATTCACGCACATTACATGGACACGCACTGCTAAACCGAACCGCTTAAATCCGCACAACGTGGCGCTGGAGCAGCGAGAGGGGACGCATGCCAGCGGCACCCTGGAAGACCAGGAGGCGCTAGTCGCCATCGCCAAAGCGTCGGCGGAAGCTACTGGAGTGTTGGACTGAGGCCCCGACCCATAATCCACTCCGGTCTCCTTTTTACAAATAAATGTTCATTCTCTCTCTTTTAAACGCGCCATGTAGTTACCGAAGGAATATAAAGACGAGTTGTTGACAATACATAGCATACATGTTGAAGTGGTCGACCTAAAGAAATTCAGATTCTAAAAATGTTCTCTGTCTAAAGAGACGAATAAATGACCACTATGGCTGCTCCAGCCCATCACATATGTGAAAGAATCCACTCCAAGCACATTGAATCGTATGACTACAAACGGTGAATTCTCGAGAGTGCCTGCTCTTATAGCCCTACATAATCTTTACAGTCAAACAATGTTGTTAGCAAGTACCTAAAGAATCAAGGTTTTCGTTGTGACATATCTCGATCACAACTGCGGTGCTCACGGGTTTCATGTAAAGAATGCCTCATGTTATTGCAAATTTTAAAAATCGATATTGGTACATACTGTTTTTGCTGCTTATACTTTGTTTGAATTTCTGTAATTCCCTTTCGTGCTGTATTATGTAGCTTCGTCAGCTGCTCTTTGCTGTATTTCTGTATTCCATTCTACTTTCTTGCATTTTATACTGTTCTGACCCTAGCCCAAGTAAAACAACCACCAGAGGATCTGTATTTAGAGTAAGTATAGAATTACAGCGGCTACTAAAACTTCCATACACTTGAGAAGTTTTCAATGTTTTGGTTTTATGGGGTTTAACGTCCCAAAGCGACTCAGGCTATGAAGAACGTCGTAGTGGAGGGCTGCGGATGATTTCTATCACCTGGCGTTCATTAACATGCACTGACATCGCACACTACAGAGGCCTCCAGCACATCGCTTCCATAGAAATGCGACCTCCGCGGCAGGGGTAAATCCCGCGTCTTTCCTGTCAGCAAGTGAGCGCCATAACTAGTGAGCCACCACGGCCGCTGGTTTTCTATGTGACAACTTTCGAAAGGCACTAAATCACCATAATCAAAGAAACTGTAAATAACATCGCAAAGAGCTGCTTTGCAAAAGCGCGTCAAATCCCAACCTGCGTGCGCCGACCAGCAGTTGAGAGCTGGAACCTCCAGGAGGGACCGAAGGAGTCGGCGGAGGTGGCTCACGGAACTGATGACGTTCTTTGCGCTGCATCTGCGGCTGCCAGTCCTTGGTGGACACCGCAGCTTCGTCGCAAGGCGGAAGAGCGGAGCCACTATTGCTGCGGGGTTCATCTCTGCGTGGTTCGCGTGGTTTGTCACGGTGGCGTGGCAGCTTCTTTCGGCTCGATTCAGGTGGTTGTTCCTTGAGGCCCACGAGGCCTTCGCGCGACGTGATAAGAGAACTGGCCGTCAGAAACCCGTCGGATGCCATGGCGCTGCTCGATATCTAGGGAGAACTAGAGGGCCCTGCACGCAGTTTCTTCTTCGTCTTTCTCCCTCGTTCAGGCAGACCCGGCACGAGGATGAGGCTGAGGGTAGGTTTGAACCTACCCCTTTCCTTGTTAAAAAACGACGGACGATTCAGATTGTTTAGTCCAAATGCGAATTAGGTGCATTAGCACTTCGGCTTTCACTTCAGCTTCAGTTTCAGTTTGTGTCTTGCTTTTCAAGGTCAAGCAGCCATCAGATAGAGATAGGCGAAATTGGTGAGTGAGGGCTGTGGAGGGTGAGTGAGTGTTAGCGCACAAAAACTTCACGGAACACTTGAGGTCCGCCTTGAGGGTATGGCGTGATAGCGATGTGTGAACGCTCATATTTGCGGCATTGGTCATTCTATACTTCTCGTTCACAGATCGATGGGAGGAGGAGAAGGAGGAGGAGGCGGGGAGCGAGAAACAAAACTTCTGTTAGAAAACTATTATCTCATTCTCTTGAGTGGAGCCCTGAGTCCAGGGCTCCATGCGCCGCCGCGATCTTGCGTGTCCCCCAGAGCAGCGGTCTCTTGTCCTCCGGTTTCGTGCCGGTCAGAACGGTCTCAAGAAGCTCTCAGTCCATGGTCCCGTTTGCCACCGCTATTTGCTAGGCGCGCCTGATGAAACGGCGCTGGTCGGTCGGCCCCATGCATGACAGGGCATCTTCCCAGGAGGAAGAGGTGGCGAGGGTTATGGGTAGGACGCCTCCGGCTTATGAGGCGACGACTCCCCCACTTATGTTGCTGGGAGTATTTAGCCTCTGGGAAATCCGCATGATAGACCGCCATGCCGAATCACCATGGTCGTCGAAATCTGTGTTTCGTGAGCAATGCGCTTTGTAACGGGGAGTATATGCTGCCCTGGAAGAGCCGCCTACCTAGCTCACCTGTCTGGATGCATGAGGGTGCCTCTGAGAGTTTTGATTTTTTTGGTAGGTGGGGACGTGCAGAGGTATGGGGGCCTGGTGTTTGTGGCGTAAGCTTGCTTAGATTTTTCTTTTTGGCACTATTTCCATGCAATAAAAAAACACTCCTGGCGCAGTGCAGCAGTGGTTCAGCGATGAGCCACTGCCCTGCGATGGCAGGTGCTTCGAGCGGTGGGGCTTGTGAGACCAAGGTTGCTAGGGGAGAGCAACCTGTGTTTCCAGACAGACAGTAATGAAATCGGTGAGGGCTGTCTTAGTGTTAGAGCACTGAGCCCGGCCTGGCGCCAAAGCCAACGCACATCACAGGATAAGAAGAAGATATTGGGAGATATACAGTTCGTGCGGCTGCAGAGCCATCACACGCCTGATGTTAGATGGTGTGATATGGAACTTCTGAGAGACTCCGACGTTAAGAATTAAAAGAAGCCATGCCTGGGCCATGCCTGGGCCATGCCTGGGCTTTCACGGCCCCTGATGACACTCCGCCCGCAGCCATGTGTGAGCAGCCGTAAGTGAGCGACCTGCTAACGCTTGTGGGTGATCTTAACTTTAAAGCGACGCATGAGCGCTTCGCAGAAGTGATGCGCGATGTCGGCCTGCAGCTTATTTCCGACGCCGCAGAGCCAACAACAAACAGCAAGACATGGATTGACTGTCTTTCACACTCACAGCGTTGTACGTGACATGGAGCTGAATAGTACGTACTTTAGCGACCTCAAGGCCACACTTTATTTATTTATGACATTACCCACAGCATCTGTTTGGCATTAGAGGGGGGGGGGGGTAGTTACAACGTAATCATACGACATAGTGACAGGAAAAGAAGAAAAAATATTCACAGAAAGTACTTGCAGCATAATTTGGTACAAACAAACACAAGCGTAAAGTTATAGCAGTGCGGCAAACGATTGATTATATTTTGTTGACACGACTTCCTGCGGCAACTTATTCCATTCGTCTATTGTTTCTAGAAAACATGAAATTTTTGGTTATCAGTTCTGCTTTTATTTGATCTTACACATTTATTTTCTTTTAACAAAGAAAGAAGCTGCGAACATTGTCTAGTTCTTTAGGTACTTGCTAAAAAAAGGGGGCGCCTGTTTTTATTCCTGTAGCATTTAGTCCACATGCCTTAAAAATGGCGGCGTCTGTTACAGAATTCACTCACTGGTCGAGAGAGGTCTTATGTCTGGTGACGTCATCAAAGCCTGCCGATCGCGACGGATGGGAAATACATTATTGATTGGTAGAGAGAGGTCGTGCGACCTGGGGACGTAATCACAACCTCTCCACGGAAGAAAGAAGAGAAGCAGAAAACAGAAGGCACAAAGAGAAGAAAAAGAAGTACTACAGGCAAGAGAAAATGATGAGAAAAATCGGTTAGGACCGGTTCTTGGCTTCGGATGCACCAACGCTGCAACAATAGGGATATCTAATGCATTCGCATTCCACTCTTAACATGCGTTAAATGACGCCCAAGTTTTTTTTTTACTTTAGCTGTTCTGCACCCTGTGGCGGGGGCTGCATGGACACTTTATTTTTCAATCTTTCCCTTGTTCCCAACATATTCCCGACATATTGTTCCCGAACCCGCTCGACCAGGAAAATTATGTGCTAAGCAGCGAAGCACTGGCAGATTCTTTCTTCTTCAGCGCTTTATGGTCCTGTGCGATCTGCGTGAATATGAAGGTGATCACTTTCGCCCTGGCTGTCCGAGGCAAAACTTATTCCTCCTGTGGCGAACACTTACTTTCCTACAAAAAAATATGGTTGTAAAAGATAAATGAATTAAGGGGCCTGCTATAGGCACTTATTTTGTTCGCCTTTCTTAAATGCATATTGAGCTGTAGAGAACGTTATCGGGGCCGCGTAATCCCAAACTGGTCGCCTTCATGTTGATTCTGAGCGTACTTACGCGTACTTACGCGCTCCAAGCATCCTGCAGTCGCACAAAAAGCAGGCGAGCTCGTGGTTTCGCAACCCGCGGTAGGCACGCGCCTTTTCCAGCGTAAAAGAAACAGAAGAAGTGGAAGGACCCGTTCTGGGGGAAGTGAAATGTCGTCTCCTAAGCCTGGAAAGCACTCCGAACTTCCGTCCATTGGGAGCATCACGTACACCATCGATTCTAGCCAGCTGTACAAACAAGAACAGCCGCACAGCCACGGAACCCAACCGAAACCATCCCAACGCCCACGTGTTCCAGGAGCGAGTGAGCGGCTACCGGCCGTACCAACTGCGCGGCCGCGGTCTGCGCTGCCGTCGGCTGCTGGTCATGCTAACCGGCGCCTGGACCTGAAAACGATCACCACGGCGCCGCCACGAACAGTCCATCGGCGAGGTAATGAACGTTGCAAAGTTTCATGCTTAAGGTTAGAAGCCTGAAATAAGTTATTTTTGAGCGTAGCGTTATAGCGTTTAGCGTTTGGCATAGCTTCAGTCAACAGTCACATGCGCATGCGCTGTTAGCAGTGGCGGTTGCAGTTACGCCAGTGGTGTACAGTAATGCTATACTAAAACTATATTAGCTTAACCACACAAAATGGGTAAGGGTGGAAGGAAAGTCTGACTTCAATCTTCCGAAGACATCTATTAGATTGGGACGATAATACTTTTTAATTCTTGCATTCTGCACATTAAGGAATGCTGCTGTGACATTCCGTGTGTGCTACGAGGATCCACGTTCGACGGCGCGGCGTAGACGGAGACCCGTGACAGCGGCATCATCAATTACCCAGCCATGCTCTTTGAGTGACGACCAGAAAAACCGGTCCCGCCGCCGCCCCGGGGAAACAGGCTTTATCCTCCCCAATTTCCGGTTACATTCCAGGACAAGGGAGCTGTCAGCGGGCCAGAGCGCGCCGTACCACAGCCGACGCTATGCGAAACCGCGAAGACGACATTCTTTCCCTCCCCCCCCCCCCTTTGTCGTGGGCTATCGCCGGGAAGGCACCCACAGCTTCCCAGAAGGGCCGCGACGGACACCTGTCATGGCGGACAGGCAGTACTCGCCAAGAATGTGGAAAGACAGGCGCTAGTGAATTAGCTCCGAAGAGAGAGCCTGTGTATACTCTCACTTGAGAGAGAGTGGTGGCGTTTTTGTTGTTTATTTAGTTTGTATTGTTAACAGACTCTGGGTTCGAGGCTAAGCCCAACCCAAAGGGGTGGTCCCCATCTCGCATGTTATTTTGGATTGGAGAATTGATGCTTTGGGCGGGCCACTGGAAATGACCGCCCTTAGTCCTTTGTTAATCAAGTGCTTAAAAGCACGTGTAAACGGATGCAGTCCAGTCTGAGCTGGGGCTCCATGCTTAGCATGTAATGTGATGCTACTTAGGCACTAACCTGCCCGGTCGATGAGTAAAGTAGTGCAAAGTTTGTTTTGTAAAATTATGTTCTGCTGTCATCATCTACAAGCTCGCCTCCTGTTCATCTTCCAAGCCGAACGACACTAGAGGAAGGGTTTGTGAACCATCCTCGAAGAAACGGACGACTATCGAAATTCTACTGCAAGCACGCTCAGGACGACATCGTTCGCCAAGAGGGCCTTCAGCGCCGAAGCCCTTCGGCGTGCAGCTTCTGCCAGCAACCGCTCGAGCCCAACTCTGGAGCCACTCCATCGCCCCCATGAAGTCGTCGGCACGTAAGCTCGGACGCCCCAGCCTCTGATGTATAATCTTAATCATGTGTAATTATTGAATATACCTGTTTGTTTAAACTGAGCCATACGGTGTCTCTTTGCCTCTCCGTCCCGTGTGGACCTGCGCATTATGGGGGTCATCACACTGGTGTCAGAAGTGGGGTGTCAAAAGCAAATGTCCTCTGAATGCTGTGGCATTCATGACTTCAAAATTGTAATCAAAAGGGAATCACGGGACTGATTGTGGGACTTTTACCCCCATTTGAGAGGCTTGAGGCACTGGAGGGCTTGAAAAAAAAATGACTGTATCTGAGGGAGCTCCCACTCCACAGCCGTCGCTCGGAGCAAGCATGCTGGCATTAGGAAGCGTCATTCCGACGTTTACGGGAGATAAGACAGGGGTTCCAATCTGCGATTTCGCACAGCCGTCGCTCGGAGCAAGCATGCTGGCATTAGGAAGCGTCATTCCGACGTTTACGGGAGATAAGACAGGGGTTCCAATCTGCGATTTCTTTTCCATGCTAGAAGAGATTGGGAAAATGGGGGGATGGTCCGATGCTCAAATGCTGGGAATGGCGAGGTGTAAGATGGCAGGAGCTGCTCATGATTTTGCATGGCGAGACGAAAAAGTAAAATCCACAAAATCATTTGCGGAATTTAAGAAGCTCGCGTTTGAGCATTTCGACACTGAACCACGTCACGTGCGGGTACAGAGGTTCCGTGACGCCGAACAGATGGTAGGGGAGGACGTGCGAACATTTGCGTCGCGGCTTCAGCGCCTAGCACGCGATACGTTAAGCAGGGAGGAGGAAGGAGACCAGCTAAGGAAGAAATACGCGGAGGAACTACTTAAAGAGGAAATGACCGCTTTGTTCGTGGCTGGTCTGCAAGACCCCGTGCGCCGGTTCGTGCTCTCGCGCAAGCCGAGCAATTTCGACCAAGCCGTGGAGGCCGCATTGGATGAGGAACGAAATGAGGCGTTAACGACAGCCGCAGCGAGAGTACGCGTCATAGAGAGAGCGGTGCTCAACCCTGAGGTTGCTCTCTTGACAGAGCGATTAGATCGCTTAGAACAGCTGCTATCTCAGCAGGTAGAACACCAGGTTGAAGCGCGCGCTCAACAGCGCTCATTCGCTGGAAACCGGAGACCGCCACAAAGCTACAGGCGCGGTATGCGAGATTTTGAAGAAATCGTATGCTTCGCTTGCCAGGGTCGCGGACACATCGCCAGGTTCTGCCAAAACGTGCGCCGTGGGGAGCCACAAAGAGAAGCAGGCGAGACATGCCCTAAGCAAGCCTACAGCGGGGCTCCAGATACCGAGTCAAAAAACTAGTTAGTCCTCCCCAGCCTGAGGAGCGTGGGGAGGGAGCAGTAGATGATGAGGTGGTGGTAGTTTGTGTGGCCGACGAGGCATGCCCTGTTGTGCGTTGCAAGTTAAATGGTTGTTGTATGGAATTGTTGATAGATACGGGGTCAAAGGTGACATTGCTTAAGGAGAGCAGTTTTAACACGCTTCGAAGGAAGGGGGACCGCGAGGTGTTGGAAGCGTCTGGTGGTATGGCAACCAAATTTGTAGGCATAACGGGGGATCCTCTTGGCATAAGTGGACTCTACCGGTTACACTTCTCTCTCGGCGGAATTGCATTGGAGCACCCCTGCTACGTATGCCCGGACACGGTGTCTCTGCCAAACGGAGTGTCAGGTATATTAGGGCAGGATTTTTTGAGAAAAGGGAAGGTAGTAGTCTCATTCTCTGAGGAAGAGGTTAATGCGGGCGGCTCAAAAGTTCCGTTTTTGAACAGGAGAGGGGCTGAGATTCGCATTACCGATATTGACACCCGTCAAACGGTGGGATCATTGGAGAAGGTATATTCGCGGGTTGCCGTCCGGCTGGTCGAGGAGGCGGTCGTCCTTCCTTGGTCGGAGCACATTTTGTACGCGTTTGTGCCTTCAGATGTAGAGAGCGGCGCCGTGGGAGTGCTTGAGCCGGTCGACTCTCTCAGCAATGGCCTGAAGGCAGCCGCGTGCCTCGTGACAGTTAATGACGCCCACAGAGTGCCCCTACGGGTGGTTAACTGTAGCCAGCAGCCACTGAGCCTTCCCAAGAACAAAACATTGGCTTTCTTCACCTCTGCGATAGAGCAACGTGAGCCCACCGATACGGTACTCGCAACTGTAGAGCATGCTAGTCCTTCGGCTGCTCCAAAGGTGTCGTTCGATCTTTCTCACGTAAAATCCAGGGAGAGGGAGGCTCTGGCTGGTTTGCTGAACGACTACTCGGAGGTATTCGCCGCGTCCAACCTGGATTTGGGCTGCTGTGGCGTTATAAAGCACAGGATAGAAACCGGCACTTCATCGCCCGTTTACCAGCGTGCGTACAGGATTCCTTACTCCCAACGTGAGGAGATGGAGCGGCAGGTGCAGGACCTGATTAATCGCGGCATTGTCGAACACTCAAATTCACCCTGGGGAGCACCAGCACTATTGGTGGAAAAGCCAGATGGCTCGTATCGATTGGTAGTGGACTACCGCAAACTAAATGCCGTAACTCGCATCGATCCATACCCCATCCCCAATATACAGGAGACGCTTTCTCAGCTGGGCTCTGCCAGGTACTTCACGGTAGTGGACATGGCGGCGGGATTCTGGCAGATAGCAATGGATCCGGCAGATGCCGAGAAAACGGCATTCAACACGCCCTCAGGGCACTATGAATGGAAAAGAATGCCGATGGGTCTGGCCAACAGCCCTGCTGTCTGGCAGAGAACCGCTGATGTTATCCTGGCAGGTCTTCTGGGGAGGCTGTGCTTCGTGTATATGGATGACGTTATCATATACAGTGGCAGTTTTGATAACCATTTGCGCGATATTGAGCAGGTTTTGGTGCGACTAAGAGCAGCGGGTCTCAAACTGAAGCCCTCTAAGTGCCAATTCCTCAAAAACGAGGTGAAATACCTCGGGCACGTTGTTTCAGCTGACGGCGTGCGACCGGACCCTGAGAAACTAAGGTGTGTCTCGGATTTTCCATCCCCGACTAGCGTCCGCCAGGTCCGGCAGTTTCTCGGCCTGATCGGTTACTACCGAAGGCACATAGAGGAGTTCGCCAAGCTCGCTAAGCCGCTCACCGCCTTAACAGCCAAAAATGTCGCCTTTCGTTGGGACGAAAACGCGGAGAATGCTTTTGGGGCCCTGAAAAGGAAGCTAATGAGTGCACCGCTGTTACGCCACCCGGATTTTAGTTTGCCCTTCGTTATGGCCACAGATGCGTCAAAGTTCGCAGTTGGTGCCGTGCTATCTCAGGTTATCGAGGGCAAAGAACATCCCGTTGCTTTTGCTAGCCGACAGTTGAGCCCCACAGAGCAAAAGTACGGAGCTACGGAAAGGGAGTGCCTCGCCGTTGTCTGGGCAGTAAAGCACTTCAGATGCTACCTTTACGGCCGCAAATTCAAGCTAGTCACAGACTGCCATCCTCTGAAATGGGTGATGAGTGTCAGGGACCCTAGCTCGCGACTCGCTAGATGGAATCTACACCTGCAGGAATACTGCTTTGAAGTTGAGCACAAGTCAGGAAAGACACATCTGAATGCTGATGCACTCAGCCGCACAGCTGCCGTGGCAGCTATAGAAGAGTTTGTCCCCGTAGTCGACCCCGCCGAATTACGCACAGAGCAGTGCAAAGATCCTGACCTGAAGCGAATAATCGAAAGCTTAGAGGGCGCACCGTCTCATCCCGAACAGCTAGGTTATTTCATTGACAAAGACGGCACCCTGTGTCGGCGCACGAGGCCAACCAGGAAAGGGAGACCAGAGAAAACCGCTTGGGAGAGAGTCGTCATACCTCGGTCGTGGACAGAAAGGTTTCTTCGCGCGTTTCACGATGCGCCATGCGCCGGTCATTTTGGCGTAGCGAAGACACGCAGGCGTGTGGAGCGTTTGTACTTTTGGAGTGGCATGCGACAGGATGTTAGAGACTACTGTGCGAAGTGTCATTCCTGTCTCGAAAGAAAAACACCCAAGGGACGAAGACCAGCTCCAATTCAGCCGTTCCCTGAGGTTTCGGCTCCCTTCGAGCGGACAGGTATGGACATAATGGGCCCATTGCCCACGACCACTTCCGGAAACAAGTACATTTTAGTATTTGTCGACCACCTTTCAAAATACGCGGAAGCGGTAGCACTCCCAGATCAGAAGGCAGACACGGTTGCAAGAGCATTTGTCGAACAGATCGTGCTCCGACATGGACCCCCGAGGCAACTCTTGACAGATCGGGGAACGAACTTCGTGTCGCAGCTAATGAGGAGAGTTTGCGAGCTGCTTAAGATCGCTAAGAAGCAGACAACACCGTACCATCCGGCTTGCAACGGCGCGGTGGAGCGACTGAACCAAACCGTGGCCGGGTTCCTGTCGCATTTTGTTTCGCGCGACCAGCGGGACTGGGACTTGTGGCTCCCGTATGCAATGTTTGCCTACAATTCCGCAGCACACGAGAGCACGGGCGAATCGCCATTCTTTCTTCTCTACGGCCGAGACCCGGACCAGCCTAGTGAAGTGCCAGAGGGCCCCCGTCGTGTCCCATACGCTTCACTGGACGACTATAAGGTTGAGCTAGAATCGCGCTTGCAAGTGGCGAGGGACATCGCAAAGGAGTCCTTAAAGAAAGCGGCGAAGCGCAGGAAGGAGGTGCACGATCGCAGTGCTAGAGACGCGCCGTTTGATGTGGGGGACAGCGTGTACATTGAAAACTGCCAAAGGCAGATTGGGCTAGCTCGTAAGTTCCAGACGAAGTGGAGAGGACCGTGCGAGGTTGTCGAGAAGCTTTCTCCGGTAAACTTCAGAGTCCGAGACGTGAACCGGCGTTTGATAAGGATACACGCAAATCGCCTCAAGTCGGCACCGGTTCAGTATTCACGAAATGAGGAAAGGGAAAGCGCGGATTTTGATGGGGACAGAAGTGAAGCGGAGCGCGCAGATAGTTCGCAAGAAACGCCCTCTCCTGCATTTGTTCGGCAGGCGCCCGAGGTGACGGCCGGAATGCCACCGGATTTACTTCATGCATTGCTAGAAGAAGAAGCGCGCGAGGTTGCCGCGCAGATAACGCCAGGAGAGGCTCCTGCCACGAGCCCTCGCGAGTCCCAAAGCAGACAAAGGGGCACAGACTTACTTAGTATGACTCATGAAGGCCGATATCCGCTGCGAAATCGGAAAGCTAAGTCGGACTAATGGCGTAAACAGAGCGGAGTTGTGAACTGGTTAGAATTGTGTAATGCCACAGCTCATAACATTGCTATGTGCTTATGTGTTAAGTTATCGGAGTTGGTAGTTAAACCTTTCTGTCATTAAGTAACACCTTCACAGGAGAGCATGCGGAGCGCATGCAGAACCTGCCCTACTTCCTTTCGTTATCTATATTTTTGTCTGTGCCGTGATCGTGCTAGAAGTGGGAGCTCCTTTGTAACTGTGGTAAATTTATTTCGTCCAGTTTGGACTAGAAAGGAGAGGCTTGGGTGCTGAGTTTCATGTTTATCTGTAAAAGAAGATCAGTGCTGCCCCTGGAGACGCCAGTATTGACAGCGGAGGCATATGGTGTTGTGCAGTGGTGTTGAGTGCAGCGAAAAGTGTTTTGTCGGACGCACTGTGCGAGGCGATTCAGAAAGACAAGGGGAGCTGCGTGGACTCAAATGTTCGGAGAACATTCTTCTGGAGGGTGAGCGAGTGTGACATTCCGTGTGTGCTACGAGGATCCACGTTCGACGGCGCGGCGTAGACGGAGACCCGTGACAGCGGCATCATCAATTACCCAGCCATGCTCTTTGAGTGACGACCAGAAAAACCGGTCCCGCCGCCGCCCCGGGGAAACAGCTTTATCCTCCCCAATTTCCGGTTACATTCCAGGACAAGGGAGCTGTCAGCGGGCCAGAGCGCGCCGTACCACAGCCGACGCTATGCGAAACCGCGAAGACGACATTCTTTCCCTCCCCCCCCCTTTGTCGTGGGCTATCGCCGGGAAGGCACCCACAGCTTCCCAGAAGGGCCGCGACGGACACCTGTCATGGCGGACAGGCAGTACTCGCCAAGAATGTGGAAAGACAGGCGCTAGTGAATTAGCTCCGAAGAGAGAGCCTGTGTATACTCTCACTTGAGAGAGAGTGGTGGCGTTTTTGTTGTTTATTTAGTTTGTATTGTTAACAGACTCTGGGTTCGAGGCTAAGCCCAACCCAAAGGGGTGGTCCCCATCTCGCATGTTATTTTGGATTGGAGAATTGATGCTTTGGGCGGGCCACTGGAAATGACCGCCCTTAGTCCTTTGTTAATCAAGTGCTTAAAAGCACGTGTAAACGGATGCAGTCCAGTCTGAGCTGGGGCTCCATGCTTAGCATGTAATGTGATGCTACTTAGGCACTAACCTGCCCGGTCGATGAGTAAAGTAGTGCAAAGTTTGTTTGTGTAAAATTATGTTCTGCTGTCATCATCTACAAGCTCGCCTCCTGTTCATCTTCCAAGCCGAACGACACTAGAGGAAGGGTTTGTGAACCATCCTCGAAGA
>JARKHS020016135.1:0-17427 GCA_030143305.2 Amblyomma americanum | reverse complement strand
CGTAGAAAAGAGGGCGAGCGTTATCGGCTGGATGGGGATAGACAATGCTCACCTGAGGACTTGTAGCAAATAACGACATCATCTTGCGGTTCAGAGCATTGTTGTCCGTTATCACAGCGATAATTTTGAGCCCCATTTTCTCAACATTAATGATTATGTTCTTAGCATGCTCGTGCAAAATTTCTGCGCTCAGTTTGCTCACAGGTAATATGTGAATGACGTCCTTGTTTGCAGAAAGGAGTGATTGTACCATGAACACATGGGCTGTTGTTGCTGGTTCCGTTGAATGAACCGACGATCCTACTATTGTGCCCCCTTTGTAGTCGAAGTATGGTTTTATGTGGATCTCATCGATCATCAGGGTCACTGTCTTCTCGTGGTCTTTCATTGATTTGACTCGTTCTCGGATGTAGGAGAGACAGTGCGGTTGATTTTGCTCCACAAGAGGGTCAGCTTTGTAATTTGAGCAAACACGGCGCAGTGTGGAAGGATGGGGCAGAATGATTCTTGATGCAGCTCTTGTGAAGTGATATGCGTGAGGAGAAATTGAATTCAAAATACTGGCGAATACCAGCAGCTCTGCGCTATACACATGCTGTTTCGCGAGGAGAAGCTCTATCTGCTCAACCAGAAATTTCAGCAAAGAAGACTGTTCTTTCGTCGTATCACTGTCCTCAATGAGGTCTCCAAGCAGTGAACCGACAAACTGCAATACTTTAGTATGTTTCGACTCTTTCGTCACCTCAGGTATATTATGCAAGCCTATCTCGAGTTCTTCTAGCAGCAAGGACAGGCTGGAGGTGTCGCATACTTGAGCTGGCAGAATCCTGCCTGAAGGAAGCGACAGAAGCTTCACTCCATTCAAGAAAACAGAAAGTGACAGATCAGGGAGAACTACCAAGGCGCATTTCACATTAGGTGAAGGATCATTCTCGATGAGAAGGAACCTAACGCACTGCTCATCGACAGAAACGGTCCAGAATTTCGTGTTGCAGATGCCAGGCAACTTAGATTTGAACTCCTCGTAAGATGAAACTTTGTTTCTTTTCTGTTCAAGCTCATTAGACTGAAGTGACTTCCTCATAGCCTCCTGCAAAGCAGCGTTTTCCCTTCTTGCTTTTTTCGTCTCTGGCGATTCACTCCGTTTAGGCGTTGAGGACAAGTATTTTGGGCAGTTTGGAAAAACAGAAGGCGCAGCATCAATCTTCAACTGTAGCCTGTCACGCTTCACCTCTATTATTTTCCCTGTCAGTTCATCTTGGTGTGACAACGTCGTAATGAAGTCGCCTGCGTGGAAGTGCAGTTCACACACCTGCACGAGAAAATGAAGCAAGGCCATTCGCCATGACTCTCCATTGCCTAAAACACTAAGTAAAAAGAGTCTGAATAGTGAACAGCTTTTACATATTTACACAGCTTTTACACAAGCCTTATGCACATCCACAGAACTAAATGCTTCCTGGACAATTCATACATAAGTGTAAGAAGTGATATCATTGCCTACAAAGACAGCATGCCTTTCCGGGAGCGACAGCTCACAACTAAGATAATTACCAGCGCCTATTAAGCAATATTTCAGAGTCTTACCCTCGAATGCTCTGTAGGTGTGAAATCCTTCCGTGGAATGGCTCGCAACCAGGCTTTTCTTCGTACTTCGTCTCTTGGGAAGCAATAAACACGTACTTTGGGACCATTTTGGTAGTTCCCGCGGCACCCGGGAACACAGCACCGGCCCATGTTTCACGAAGTTGCACTCGCTACACGGCAGGCAATCAGTTTCCCATTCGTGCGCTAGCACAGGTACGCACGCCACACAAGAAACGGCCACACGAAACAGACACAGCCGTGCGAGGAGCGAACGGAAATGCACCCAACGCCAGGCTGAAAGACTCAAGCAGCAGCTAGACGCTCACTGCAAGACTGCGTTCGTGTCTGTGCTTGCCCGGGCAAGCGCGAGCACATCGAGGGAGACAACCGAGCGGAGCGGAGCCGCGCTTGGTGAGCAGCCTGACCGGACACTTGGCGTGACGTAGCGCGTGTGGAAAGGAGGGCCTGGAGAGGCCTGAAGAAAGTATTTAGAGGGTGTTGGCTCGGCGGTCGTCGAACAGAATGCCGGCCGCTGTCGGCCGTGCTCAATTTAAAGCTGATAGCGAACATTCGAGATAAAGGGCGCAAAGTTACTAGAACATTCCGGAACAGCGTAGAATCAGCTTTGCCTGGCTGCGATCAATCGAGATAAATCTAGTCGCGTCTTGCGTCGCAAACAAAGCGATAAGGTGGTGTCGCGGCAGATTTGAAAAACGAACAAACACTGCAAATATTCGCGGCATTACTCCCCTCTCAAAGAAGCATCGACCCGATGCATTAAAACAAATAATGCGACTAGTAAGAGAAAAAACGGATCTTGCGAAAATAGAGCATGGAAACGCAGCGGCCTTTAGCGCGCATAATACGGCTTCAGACGGACTACATGGACAACTTCTGGTCGTACGCGGCGTCGCTGGGATGCAGTCATTGCGTCAGGGATGACTTCGTAATCCAGTTCACCCAGCCGACGAAGAACCTTGTACGGGCCGAAATAGCGGCGCAAAAGCTTTTCACTCAATCCACGGCGGCGAATGGGCGTCCACACCCAGACTTGGTCTCCTGGCTTGTATTCCGCGTTGCGTCTTCGTAGGTTGTAGCGTCTGGCGTCGGACCGCTGCTGATCTTTGATCCGTAATCGGGCAAGCCTTCGAGCTTCTTCTGCGCGTTGAAGGTAGGCGGCAACGTCGACGTTCTCTTCTTCTGCAACGTTGGGCAGCATGGCGTCTAGCGTGGTCGTGGCATCCCTGCCATGGACGAGCCTAAAAAGCGTCATCTGGGTGGTCTCCTGCACTGCGGTGTTGTAGGCGAAGACGACGTAAGGCAGGATGACATCCCAGGTTTTGTGTTCGTTCACTTAAATGCAAAGCGATGCCTTTCGACGCTATAAACACGAACAACCCTTTATGGGAGGAAAATGAAAGTAAGCTCTCCTCTAGCGCACTCCTTTTTAGGGTCACGGTATGCTGTCCAAGTTCTTGGGTAGATTTCGATAGCTAAATATAGAGAAACGCGTACTCTTGGCAGCTCTGAAAAGTATAGCAACTTAATGTAGTTAGCAATGAGAGGAGGCTTTTAAACGTTACGCCGAAGGCTTGAGATTAGTATGCGGAGGAGATTGAAACCTTGGCTGAAATCTTCGCAACTGCTGTAACTTCGCATGTTTTGAAGAGGGAATTTGTTTCTGTTGCCAACGTGCAATTTTCTTATAGCATTTAAGGCTAAGCGCTTGCAAAAGCCGTTATCCCACGCCAATTCCCAGCTTTTCTTCGTGGGCTTTTCACACTTTTTTTCTCATATATACCTTGTGCTGAAGCTATCAGTGTATGTTGTATTCTCCCACCTCACGCACCTTTCTCAGAAGTATATTTGTCGAAGGGAAGAGCATGGTTGTAGTATGGTGCTTGGAAATCTGCGTCTTAATAAGCAGTCGCTTCATTTATGTGAATGTACCAGACAAACCGCTGAGCAGCTAAACACAGGTATTCACCACCCTTCCAAGAACCACCAGTTATCACTCCCCAGTGTCCACGCAGAGTAAATTTCCTCGTTATGAGTGAAATTACAGGGCATGTTTCGTACCAGGACTCGAGTCAATTCCCTCAAGATTCATCTTTGCAATTCAAAGCGTACAAGAAAAGCCGATATATGCTGAGCTGCATGCTAAAAACAAATTCAATAAAAATAACCTGATCTATGGTTCCCATGCATTCCTGTGCCCTGCAATTACACTTGAGTGGCTGCGCTTTCAGTTTTTCAATACTTTAACTGCATTGTTGGCGAAAGCCGTGGGATGAGTGAAGCCTTCTTGTGGGCCACGTGACTCATTTGCAGTGGCGGTTAAAACAGCTCTGAATAAAGTTGACAATGGCCTCGAAGGTTGGGGGTGTAATTATGGCGTACTGTGCTATGTTCCAGGCCCAAATATGGCATGAACCACTTGAAATTTGACCTTGTATTTACATTGGCAGATTTTAATTCCGGGTTAATCTGGGTGTGCTAGGATGGAAGAAAGGCTTGACCTAGTCTCAAAATGAAATTAGCCCACATCTAAAATAAGAGTGGCCCACCCCAGAAAATTTGAAATTTGAGTTGACCCAAGTTTAGAACCGACCTGGGACACCCCTAAAATTTGCATGACCCACGCCTCAAAATTTAAAAAATTAGTTGACGTTCGGAACCAACCTGGGGCACCCCCAGAATGGGTTAGGCCCACTCTCGAAATTTAGGTGGCCGACCGTGCATTGGCCCAATTTTTCGTGCTTAGGAATGCTAAACCGGCAGACATTTTTTTATCTCGTTTTAAGGGTCGCTTGCTCTTCCTCGTTTTGACTCGCTACGAATTTTTGCGCACTCTTAAGGCGCGTTAATACTCCGACCGCGCGAGGCACAACAACGTTGGCCAAAGCGCGACCCTCTACACTCCAGCTGCGCTCGACCACAGGCGCTTTCGACGGCTTCTCGCGAGCTCACGACGGCGCCCGGCTCGGAACGGAACCGTCTCCACCGCCGGCGCGACAAGGCCCGGTTCCTCCTCTCGTCGGTGCTGCTCTGCTTCGCGAATCAACGGCAGATGGCGCGTCGAACGTTTTGCGCATGCGCTTCTCCAGGCGCAGCCGCTGCACCATGTCGGAGCGGTTGCGGAGGGAGGCCGAGTTTGCGCCAGGCACGGCGCCGCTACCTTGACGCGACCGGCCACCACCGGCGCTCGCCCGCACGCCCATGACGTCAGAGTTCTAATATTTAAAAGTTACGCGAAGCTTGTGGGGGATTGTGCGGCTCCGGAAGTTTCTGGTTGTGTTCACTTAGCTATAACCTGCTGTCCATTGCGACGTCTGGCGTTGCGTGCGCCGGAACTGGTTTAAGAGTAAGAGACAGGAAACAGTATTCTCGTAAACATGCTGCCACTGCTGTGGTGTCTGCGTATGCGGTTGCGCAAGAAGAGGAACGCAAGATCGCTAGAGGGTGAGCGGCCCGGGAACATGCAGTCGCGCGTGGACACAGCACAGAATTCGTATGCATTGTTATCATCCAGACAGAGAAAGGTGGCAATCATACCCTCAAGCAGCGACTAGGTTGACTTTCATTGAAAGGGCGATAAACGTGTTTATTCTTTCTTCCTCGCCCAACAGGCAAGTACGTTCCGGCCGTGGCGGCCGCCATCCACAACAAGGCCAAGAAACTCCGGGCGAAAATCAACCTTGTAGGTGTCGGCATGGGCAACGGCTTCACCGAGCCCTCAATGATGACGGACTACGGATCCCTGCTCTGGCAGCTCGGTCTCGTTCAGAAGAAGGATGCCACGTATACGACAAAGACTCAACAACACGCCGTTGAGCTGCTGAAGAAAGGTCGAAAGGCGGAGTCATTCTATATCATGGACTCGCTCTTCTTTGGTATCCTGGCCAAGACCACCTACTTCATATAATGTCACAGGCTTCCACTATTACTACAACTTCATGCAAAGCACCTCGCCTGCGGGACTGAGATCGTACAAATACCTCGTACAGATGCCTCATATTCGAAGGGCCATTCA
This sequence comes from Amblyomma americanum, assembly GCA_030143305.2. Lineage (NCBI taxonomy): Eukaryota > Metazoa > Arthropoda > Arachnida > Ixodida > Ixodidae > Amblyomma > Amblyomma americanum. The sequence continues at coordinate 11,807 of JARKHS020016135.1, read as the reverse complement.
CGTAGGAGACAGGCCATTCAATGCCAACAGGACAATCGTCATGACAAACTTTATAGAAACGTTCATGACTACGGCCAAGCAGGAGTTCATGATAGCTCTGGAGAACTATAGGGTGCTTGTCTTCACTGGGTTGCTCGACATCTGTGTTCCGACCGTTGGAACGAAAAAGTTTCTCGAAACGCTCCGGTGGAGTGGCCGACGCCAATGGGCTCGGACCGAGCGTAAGCCGTGGCTGAGCACCGACGGTAACGTGCTGGCTTACGTAAAGCAGGTGCGCAATTTGTCCTACGTGGTCGTGAGAGGCGCGGGCCATATCGTACCCTTCGACCAGCCAGAGCTTGCTTTCGACATGATTACGAGGTTTAATTACCGCTTGCCTTTCATCACAGACTAAATTTGCCGTTATCGTAAAAGTGTATACCGGTTCAACTTATTTGCGTGGCTGGTCAAACTGCCTCGAGCCAAAAACTGGTTTTCCAAAAAACGGCGGCCACCCTTTGCAGTTATATTTAGGCGAACACAGTGAGTTACATGTTAATTAACAAGCGCTGAGCCACGACTCCAATTTTTGCGGCAGTTGCAGAAGCAAAAAGCAGGCGGATGCTGAGCCGTTACGATGCTTCTGGGGGGCGGTTGGAAAACTTTCGCGGTTTATATATCGCTGGTTATAAACCCTAGAAGCGAATAGTGTCAAAACATGCTTGTCGACAACTTTCCGTTGCAAGTGCTTTCGAGTGCACTGTAATTGCAAAAAAAAAACAAAGGTGCAAACAGACAAAAATACGAGGCACATTTTGCCCCTGAGGCATACCCGACGAGCCACAATGCTCCTTTATTAACATTCAGTAGTTATGTTTAAAAACAGTTACGTGTCTTAAATGTTATAAAATTCAATTAAAGCAGTTGATATTAAAGCTCAGATATCTATACAACCACTTTACAAACAGCGAATGCAGACTTTAAAACAAAACTGGAGCAGCTAATGGCACTTATGGATGAAAATCAAAACATGCCCATGAAAAGTGCCAGAAAAAAATTGCATCAATGTTTGTAGTTGACCATCTTGTTCTGATTTGAGGGCGAACGTTTTGTGTCAGCTACGGTAGCATTTTTCTCTGCACGAAAATTACAAACCTATGTTTTATTACAGAAAAGTGGCAAGCTGGCAAATATTTATAATGAAAAGTTGCACTAGGGAAGACGACAGATGGACAAAAACAAACAGGTGCAAACTCACAACAGCAGTTTATTACAGTAAGTATGCACTTAACATGTCTTCGTGAAGGAACGTACAAATGATACCGTCGTAAACAAAAAGGCAAGGGCTTAAGAAGCCCCACTATGAAGAAGGCGTCACTCAACAAGTGAATGAGAGTCTGCACCAAAAAAAAAAAAAAACCTTGATTTTTGACGATGGAAAGCAGACGGTAGAAATGAAGTTCTCTCTTCAAGGCTGCCGAAGGTTAATTGGCAGACGCAAGGATTCTTACTGTCACATGTGTAAGCATATCACATACACAATTTGATTTCTAGCATCTGCTTTCAATCGTCAAAATTAAGCGTATCTTCTTTGCTGCAGCTTCTTGTTCACAAGGTGGGTGACGTATGCTCCATGGTGATGCTCTTTGGCCTTTGGCTTGTTTGCTCCCAGACGTTTTATTTGTATGTTGTGTATGTGTTTAAATGTATGCTTTGCAATAAATCTCAACTGAGTTTGCACCTGTCGTTATGTCTGTCTGTCAAATACCTTCCTCATGCACTATCTTCCATTATGAAAGCGAAGTTTTTCGCAATGTTATAGAATGATGGGCGAAAGTATGCAGCAGAATATAGCCGATCCCAGCTTGTTTATGCATACAGGTTTTAACAGTCAAGCTTTTGATCACAAATAAGCATACCTATACAAGTATCACAATATTTGTTTTACCCTTTTCTTTCTGGAGGGTAAGGAATATGTGCAACAGAAACACAAGCACTACCATTGTAATTTCTTCCCGCCCTGTTGCACACATGTAGCAATGACATAGGTCATTGAGTTTGCACTCCGTCACATTCAAACAGATTGCCTCTTTCGTGTACTAACAATAGTACCCTCCACTCTCAGCCAGCCAAAACTTTCTTTAGTCCGCAGAGGCATATGGCAATAATGAACACAAAGTGCACAGGAAAACTAAATGCATTGTTCTAGCAGCAAATGTGTCATAACTATGTCACTGTTATACGGAAATTTTTTTTTGAAACCGCAATGGCAGCTACATAAGCACAATTTTTGCTAAGAAGTGGTGAGGTCATGCAGATTTTAAAAGTGACGTTTCAACAGCGTTACTAAACTTCAAAAATTCGACAGTGAATACATTAATCACTGACTTTATAGACTATGTAAGCACTGAAAAGTCAAACATTAGTTTCTGCAACTGAAGTGCAAGAAACAAGTGTATGTCATGTTGCACATGTTACACCGTAATGCAGCACAGTCCCGTGCATTACATTAAAACTGCTTTCAAAGGAATAAGTAGCAGCGATTGCACAAAGCACAGGACATGCACACACACACATTATTTAAGAGCATCATACACTGTACAAACATGGTAAAAAGCTTGCGGGATGCAGATTCATTAAAAAAAAATATTTCCTTGCCGGCTGAACAGTCAGTCAGCTGGTTTTATTCTATTCGAAGCAGCACACATGTCCACTTGTGATTTAATGCTTATCATTCACCTGCTTTATCCGACTGCACCAGGGATAACTTTTTCCTCTTACCTACATCTTTACATTTTATATTACCTAGATTTTATCTGGTTAAAAATCTAGTTAGAAAATGGGAAAAGTTGTCTGAAAAATTATGGAGTAATCCTTACCTGAATGCTCAAACTTTGTTGCCTTTCATATTGGAAGCGCTGGTACACCTTTGAGTATTCAAAGCAAATGGCAATTCAACACTCTGTATGTATTCACCTCCTGAAGCAAGGATTTAATCAAGTATTTTTAATACCAATTTCACAGACACTTTTATACTAAACTGTAAACTCACTAGAAAGAAACCCTCATATTGTGAATGAGAACATTTGCAAATGCCCACTTTGTAGCGATAGCTACATTACCGTAGCATTTCGAGCCTTCAGTGTGGCGGTGGCACGTGACTCTGGCGGCGGCACGTGACGGTGGCGGCGCCGCCACAGCCACATGGTCACGTGGTTGGTTGCGTGACCAGTCACGTGGTGCGGAGCAGCTGCTGCTGCCGGCGGCGCGGCGCCCCGGCGAAACCGAGCTGCAACAGCTGTGCGCATGCGCGGTGTCAAGTGGGACGAAGATGAAGAAGGAACGCCCAGCGAAAACGGAGCGGTGAAAGACTGACTTTGCAATTCCACTGACCAAGTTCCACTTCGCCAGCTGTAGCTATCGCGTCACTCCAGGTTTAACCAGAGCTAAACCACCGCCAATTTTTTTAACAGTGGTAATTATGAGTGTTGTTTGCGATTCTTACAGCCAGCTAAAAAATGAAAAGTTAGTGCCCTTGTCTCCAGTGTGCACCCGAACTGGACCCTGTGCAAACAGCGAAGACACAGCTTGAGAGACAGTAGTGCAAGACGCATCCAAACCCAGTTACTCGGTTCCTTTCTAAAAGGAAGGTATGTGTACGCCCGAACCATCTCCACATTTTCATCACTAATCCTGCGAGTAGAGGCAGGTTCATGCTTTACATTTCAAAGAATACAAGCACAAATGAAATGTTAACTTAGCAAGGGCAAAAATATGAGGCAGGTTCTGGTTAGTAAATGTAAAAGAATGGCGTGCTCATTCTCCTGAATAACATGCGATAGGATGGTTTCGTAAATCAGAGCTAATCATGTTACATTATGTCCATCAACAAAATTTTCCTGTTCTTTTCATTGCATTTTATTCCCTGTATAGTAACACATATTCAAGGAAGGTGACAGAGATAGCATAGAGTTAAAGAAATTAACGGACTTCTGGTCATATCGTGAGGTTTGTGTGTTTGATTTCTGCAGGCCCAAAACAGGCAGGTTTTTGAAAACACTAATATGCTTTGCTACTGATGGTTTGGCTTATGGGGGTTTACCGACCCAAAGCCACTCAGGCTATGAGGGACGCCGAAACTGCAAGGGCTCAAATATTCGTCTACAAACCATTGTCCCCTTCAAGACCAGAAGCGCGACATTTCAGACTTTGAACCTGTCGCTCTGAGAGCTCACTGTGCCAGCCCGGAAAGTTTTTTGTCTGGATCCAAAGGTGGCGCGGTGGCTCAGTGATTATGGCGCTCGGCTGCTGACCAAAAAGCTGCTGGTTCGACTCCGCCCACGGCAGTCGAATTTCGGATGGAGGCAAAATTCTAAAGGTTCATGTATTGTGCGATGTCAGTGCACGTTGAAGAACCCCAGGTGGTCGAAATTTCCGCAGCCCTTCATTGCGGCGTCCCTCATAGCCTGAGTCGCTTTGGGACGTTAAACCCCCATAAACCAAACCAAACCTGTCTAGATCAAAGTGTCCAGGCTCTGGTAAGAATTCAGCGTCATGGTGCATAGAATAGATGGGAATGACAAAGTGCAGCCCTTAGGAACCTTCATGGCAGTCTCTGCCAAGACGTAATCAGTGGAAGCAACACGTTGAGTCCTACCGCAATAGAAATAAGAGTGTTTCCTGCATTTAAGCAAATGCCACCGCTTCATTTTGGGCTTCAATCTGTAACATAAAAGCATCACCTTGGAGCCGGTAGGAGCACCCGCAATGTTTCTGGCACAACACAGTGCAGATATTTAAGCTTTGAGGTAACGTCAAGGCTTGGTTATTGGCCGTGCAAGAACGAGCATCACACAAAATTTCACAGAAAATGTAGATCTCATGCGCTCGCTCAAGAGTCTGCACAACTACGAATACAAGCATGTCTACCATATGTCCACAAAAGAGTTCACCATTACAGAAGCATCAAATAAAGGTGTTTTAAGAATTAGAAAGGCAGAACCTATTCTGGCGCTCAAAATATGTGTAAGCTTCCTCAGAACCATACGCAGCAGTTCCTTGCCAGGCATACATAGACAAATGTTTGTTTTTCATTTTTCCCTCCCTACTTACTTTTATGCATAACCCTAAGAGGGAGAGGTTTATTCAGGGAAAAAGGCAGAGAGATCAGCCTGAAATATCATTATCTGGCCTACTCCTCTAGACGGGAGAAGAGGAAGAGGACAATAAAGACGAATAAGATGGGCAACAATGCTAGTAGAAGGGCGATGGGATACAACTACGCACGGAGTGCGCATAATCACAGCTGCAAGTGGACGCATGCGTTGCGCAAGAAACGAACAAATGCCTACATTGTCTGGAGAGCTTTCAAACTTCCTACGTTCCGCAGTGTCAGAAGTGCCACATGAAGAGCAGTCTAAATGGTACACTAGTGCTATTAAATGCAGGTACCTCTGCATGAAAGCAACGCCGGAACTCAATTCTATGGATGAGGCTTGTATGGTTGCGCGAAATGTCCTGCACGAATGGAAAAGGTCATTGTCGGATCCAGCGCTTTAAGACACACATGTCGAGCGTCTGTCTCAGCCCTGTGTATCACTGTCCAGCTCCTTATAAAATCGGAAAGAAGACAGGTGGTGTCCGGTCTGGAAACCGGCCCAATTGTACGGAGGCCTCTGCTGAAGGTGCTATTTCCATCTGAGCCAGCTTTCTCGTTTCTGTGGTCATATGTGCCATGGTAACAGTGGCATGTTTCGTATGCTTCTGTCTCGATTGTTTATTTCTTCCTCAATTCCGGACGTACGCGACTGAGCTCGGGACAACTTCCGACTTCCATTCAGAAAGATGGGCAGCAGCGCAGTAATCATGATTATATACCCTGAGAATAGGCAAAAAAAAAGAAAGTTCACGTCGTCGCGCAAGCACACTAGCTGCAAACATTTCTGGGAAGATTACCTTCATGGATTTGTCACTAAACTATCTAATGGGTAGCAGGCGACGGCGAAGGAGCGAGCTCAAACAAACCTTCATAGTTCACGTATTTAAAGATTGTTCTGTTTCACACAAGACCTGGTATCGTGCTCACTACTCCAGTTTCCTAGTTCAAGGGAGCAGTTCAAAGGCGCCACATTCGCCAGCAAATATTGAAACCTACTGGCCCGCATTTGATTTGTTCGGCACAGATACGCACCTGCCACATATAATTTCTCTTTTCACTGGGATTTAGCACATTGTGAATGCTGCGGAATGTTGGTCACTGCAGCATTTTAGCGCGGATGAAACTCGCCGTGATATTGCGGAAAATACTTCGCTCTGTGAAGTTCTCTGTTGCCGAAAAGGTCAATTTAATGCCTCAAATGGAGTTTAAACATGACTACAAAGACTACTGAAAATCAGCTGCTTTGCGCGTCTTTACATTTAAAGGGCCGATGTGGTCCTACAAAGTTATGAGGCTGTATATATCCTTTTGCCGATTTTTCTTTGCAACGCAGGCTCAACAAGGAGAACGTTGGAGTCATTCGTCTCTATACTTACCTCCCATTCGGCGCCGGACCTCGGAATTGCATTGGAATGAGATTCACCGTGCAGATAGTGAAGACGTGTCTCATTCACGCCGTTCACAACGTTCAATTACTCCGTTGCCCCAAAACCAAGGTTAGCCTCTTTAAAATCTTATTGAGTCGTGTGCATTGTCGTCGTGAAATCAGGAGTTCAGTTACAATACAGGGTACAAAAGTGAAGCGGACTTTGGCGGTAGTAATTGTAAGCGACGATATATGAACGACTGAGCAGGCAATGTATGTTTCTAATTCGAGCATTAACACTGTATTCATTTTCAATAGAAGTGGCTGTTCCAAGGAACGCTTTCAACTATAAAACGGTGTCCGCAGATAAACACATCTTAAATACAGGGCAGTATATGAATAAAGGCAATAATTTCCTATAGGAGTGACAAAAAGCACCGGTAGCTAGCGTTGTCGGAGTTAAAGTCGCTTGCATAAGGCGCCCTTTAGAAATTTAGAATTAAATGGGTTAGCTAATTTCATAGCTAACACCTAGCTGGTGCTACCAATCTCCTCATTGCAGGAGCATTAGCAAGCATCGAACGCTTGTTGAAAGCTGCCGAACAGAGAGGAATTGAGGCATAGTCTCGATAAACCAGTGGTACAAGAGGTGCATTGTTCAGTGCTATGTTGTTGCGCAATGTGTTTTTTTTTTTACAATGAGCTCCCCTCATAGCGGCGTGAGTGTTAGAGCTTGTAGATAAGCTTTTTGAACATCCATAGTGCCCCAAACGAACACGAACGAAGAACAGAATGAACATTACACGAGCGCTAGGTTTGCGAAGCATGCACACTGGCAACGCTCCTTGCAAAGATTCAGAGGAATCGAAGATGGGGAAAAAAATTTTAAATGGCAGCAAGTACGAAAGCATGCACATATTTATCCTGTGGAATTAATATCAGGCGGCTGATCACGAGGCCGCGCTCCAACAGAGTTGTTCTTGTGCAAATATTTGTGTAAATATATACGGGTGGTTGTCCCTGAGGCTGTTTCGTGATGCTCTAATAATAATAGAAAAAGGATCGCCGGTTAGCTCATGTATAGCTGTACAGTCGCGAGTAAAAAATATTAGCACAGTGACGTCACAATAGCGAAATTCGCACCGCGCGGCTGGCCCGGCGCCGTACTTTGCGAACACATCTGGCACTTTTGTTATCGAAGTGTTCTTAACCGCAGCGCCGAGCGTTGATATCTGCCGCTCCTGTGGCACGTCACTAGTGCTAATCTTTTTGCTCGTGAATGTACTTTTTCTGTTTTACGCTTCGTTCTAATGTATAATCCGGATATATTGAACCTGTCTATGTTAAATTATTCTTTATATCGAATGTACGAACCACTGTTATTGAACCGCTCGACTTGCCCTCGCAAGTGGCGCTAACACAAACATGGGGTTAGCTTGAGGGTGGCCTTCCGTCTCTTTTACTAATTTTTCATGTCCCACTGCTAATATGCGATGAAGCCAACTTAAGATATTTAGAACAACAGGCTGCACTCGACCAGCGTCCATCGCTGCCGAAGGCGCTGCGGAAGCCAACTCTGCCTTAACCCATCAAGGACCAGCGTGCCCATATGGTCACGCTTGTATGCAAGAAGCATTTCGATTTATACAGATTCAAAAACCCGCGCCAAAATCTCCTATACACCGTTTGAAAGCTTAGTGTTTACTTCATTGGTCGCCAGGTGTCAGGAGCTGTCCATGTTTTGTGTCAGCTGCTCCAAAAGGCGGGAAATAGTGTTCTTGTGAGAGGTGCGTCGCCATGCAACGCTCCCGTGGGTGTGTTTTTTGCATTGTTCCTCTAGGCAATAGGAGGATGCACTTACCTCCGTGTAGCCCTTTGAATATGCGACCACCGGTGAGCGTTTTAGAGGAATTGATGTTTGTTTTATGAACGAAAGAGCGCATGTTTTGCTGCGTTACCATATGGTCACGCTGGGCCTTAGGGCTCCGTAAATTTTTTAATTTTCATATCTGCATTCTTTTCACTCGCACTGTGGCAAGGTTGTTCCCGCAATACTCATCTAATGCATTATTGTCTAAATAGGTTGACGTTGGAAGAAATAGCGAAGATACTCGAAGAAGAAGATGACGACGTGTCAGCAATTTACATAGAACCACCAGAAGCTAGCACATATTCGGATGAGGACTCCGCAGATGAGGACTCTGGCGGGCTCATTGACAATCTGAGTGGGAGGCAGCTGAGAGCCGGAGCCGAAACTGTTTTCACGGACGGACGCCGCATTGGTGGATGTGATTCCGACGACAACGATGACGACCATGGCGGGCAAGGCGACGGAGCATCGAACACCTCGTCACCTGCGGGTGATGCAGGCGTTTCTGCGAAATTACCTCTGACTTCGAAGTGGAAGAAGGCGGATCTTCAAAAGAGTCCTGCCATATTTCCCGACCCAAACTTTTGCTCTTACAGGGACTTTTCCGCTGTGGAATTGTTCGAACTCTTTTTCGATGAAGCCGTAGGGGAGCTGCTCGTTGAGCAAACACGAAAATACGCGCTATTTTTGAATATGCCTGATCCGGAGGTCACCACAGAAGAAATGAGATGCTTTATCGGAGTCGTCGTCCTGTCCGGCTATACCCGCTTGCCAGGAAAAAAGTGCTGCTGGGATAGCGGCACGGACATGCGCAACACAATGGTCTACAACGCTATGCGAAGAAACCGCTTCATACAGATAATGAGGTTTCTGCACTGTGCGGACAACGCGAGATTGACACTCAGCGACAAGTTAACAAAGTTGAGCCCATTGATGACACTGTTGAAAGCGAGGTTTCTGAAGCACTTTCAGCCTGTGCGTCACTTGAGCTATGACGAAAGTATGATTGAGTACTACGGTCGCCATGGCTGTAAACAGTCCATACGTGGAAAGCCAATTCGCTTCGGATATAAAGTTTGGTGTCTAAATGCCAAGAATGGCTACCTTGTAAACTTTGAAGTATATCAAGGCAAGCAGGGGAACCCAGGGAGGTCTGCAAAATATGAAAAGGACTTTGGGAAAGCTGCGGCGCCACTTCTTCAAATGGTGGATGAACTCCCGTCAGAAGCTCACCATCTTCCATTCTTTTTCTATTTTGACAATTTATTCACGAGCATCCCTCTACTTAGGCATCTCAGGGGACAGGGCTACGAAGGTACGGGCACAGTGAGGCAGAACCGTGTTCCGAAAGAGTGCCCTATCGCTCGACCGGATTTCGTGAAGCGCCAACCTCGCGGACACGAAGAGCACGTGTTGAGCGACGATGGAATAATCGTTGTCCGCTGGATGGACAATTCTGTAGTAACCATCGCGAACACCATACACGGTGTAGAGCCAGTGTCTTCTGCAGACAGGTACTCCTGTGCTCAGAAGAAAAGAATCAAAGTACCCCGTCCAAATACTTTCGCTCAATACAACAGCTTTATGGGAGGTACAGACCAGATGGATGCGAACGTATGTGCCTACAGGATCGGAATCCGTGGCAAGGAATGGTGGTAGCCGATCTTCACATGGCTTTGCGATGTGTCAATCAGCAATGCTTGGGCACTTATTCGTAGCACAGGGTCCAACGTCACTCAGCTTGAGTTCCGTAGGCAAATCGCACAAAGTTATCTGATGCGATGGGACAATAAACCGAAAGGACCTGGTCGACGAAGAACCCCGAAGACTGGTGACGTCTTGACTGGTGCGCGGTATGACCAAGTGGCCCACTTTGTTGCACCGGTTCCCAATAGCAAGAGGCGAAGATGCGCTGGGGACAATTGCAACAGCGCGGTGCGCACACAATGCTCAAAGTGTGACATTGGCATGTGTATCCCATGCTTTAAACCATACTACACTAAATAAGTGGCCAAATATTCACTTAGTATGTTTTTTTGTCATTTCTCGCCACTAGAAATAAACATTTGTTACTCCGTGCACTTTTCTGTAGCATAAGAACCCAGCGTGACCATATGGTCACGGGCTATATTTTCTAAACTAATAACACAATAGCGATAGTTTTTTACATGGGTCTTATGTGTATGAAATTAAGTTCAAATATAACATTTTTTCAAGAAAACCGAAAAAAAAGAAACCGGTCCTTAATGAGTTAATGTTAATGACACTATTCTATTATAGTGCACTGGTTACAGAATGAGGCATCTTAAGATGAGCAGTGGCTAGTTTGAAAGCACTGCCCGCTAAAGCTTCGATGCGAAGCGAATTAGGCCTAGCAACGCCTAGTGAGAGGCGCTGCTAGCACACTGGCGGGCGGTACGTCGCTACAAGAAGCGCATTACTAGCATAGGTGCACCGCATTGTTTCTTCTAGGTTACATATAAGCTTATCTATTGTCACTTTTTACATATCGAATAATCAAATATATCGAACTATTCGCTATCCGCGTCGAGTTCGACATATCGGGTTCAACTACATATAGTTCGGTGACACCATGTTAAAATACCAGCCTTTTTTCCTTATGAGTTACGGACACCAGGTATAAGGCTTAACCTAGATTTCAATAGCACTGGTCCCGCAGAAAGAGAAAAATGATGTGTTCCATGTGTCCGGTGCAGGCCACCCCGGAGTTTCAATTTGGATTCGGTATACTCTACAGCCCAAGGAACTATTAGTGGGCATCCGAGAGAGGAGCGACAATATGAAAGAGCGGAGTAGCACCCCACCTCATTCAAAGTTTATCATCGCATACAAAGAGTAAAAAAGAGGTACGTCAAGCGTTTGCCACCTGTGCTCTAAATAGCGACGTTTCAGTGGCATTTCTGTGATTGCCGCTGCATTGCGAAAGTTCAAACACAAGAGCTGCTTCGAGCTTCCACTTGTACTGGAATCTTGCTGCCGAAGACAGTGGCGTATAAGCTAAAAGGGGCTAGAACGCGACGCTACAAAAAGAAATTTAACCGAGAAGAGACATAGTATGCGGTAAATCTGTAGAAATATTTGAAAATCTTGTACTAGAATGTGGCAGTATCCATCCAGATGTCCATGCAAGCACAGCCACTCTCTCCAAAACCCTAGGTTTTAAAGATAACAATGTTCGTGGTAATGAATCTGCAGTAGAATCTTCGAAAAAAAAACAGGGTATGGAGGCAACTGCCACCGCCACGTTTCAAACGGACGCTTCCATCCAAACATCTAACCGTCCGTCCGTCCTTCCGTCCGTCCGTCCGTCCGTCCATCCATCCATCCATCCATCCATCCATCCATCCATCCATCCGTCCGTCCGTCCGTCCGTCCGTCCGTCCGTCCGTCCGTCCATCCATCCATCCATCCAT
>JARKHS020016134.1:0-30589 GCA_030143305.2 Amblyomma americanum | reverse complement strand
AGCCTATTTAAGGGTCTCCTAAATGTCCTTTTGATATATTCATTCATTCTCTTCTCTTCATCTTTCACCAACCTTGGAATAAACAGTGCAAGTTCCGCACTAGAAATCGTCTCGTCCTTGCTCGGTCGCCATGGTCTACCGGATGCCTGCAGCCCGCCGACGACGCCACGCTACCCAATAATAACGTCGGCCGAGCTTCGGTAGGCATGCGTCGCAACAACTGGTGGCAGCTGTGGGATACGCAACCCTGGAGACCCCAACTTGGACAACTGCGAGACCGTAGCCTCTTCGTCCTGGCGACAACGTTCGGAAGGAAGGTGTCTGGATTCATGACTGCATATGGTGAGTGCACGGCTTTTCTTCACTAAGATATCACTTGGCTTTACGTATTTTGAGGAAAGTACAGTGCAGTGATTTTTCTTTAACCGTTGACGGAAGTTTTGAGTACGTCAAGGTTGTCATAGAGTGAAGAGTTAGCAGCACTAAGGGCAGCCATGAACTTGAAGGCACTAAAGAAGCCGAAATTGTTCAGCTTGGCCAAAGAGTTGGGCCTCCAAATTGCCGAATCAAGGAGAAAGCCGGAGATCATAGAGGCGATTGAAGCGGTCGGGGCAGACGACGATGAACTAGAGGAATGCCGAGAGAGCATCGCAGAGAAAGAGGAGGAGCGTAAGCGCCTAGAGAAAAAAGAAGAGCGTATGCGCCTAGAGACCAAAGAAGAGCGGGACCTCGAAATGAAGCACCTAGAGATTGAGCTTCTGAAAGCTCAAAATACTGAAAGACCTAGCACAGAGGCACGTGAAAGCGAGCGCAGAATGACAGACTTGATGGCACCGTACGCAGTAGGAGGGAACATAGGTCTTTTTCTGGTACAGTTTGAGCGCATGTGTGAGAAGGCACAATTCGTGAGAAACACGTGGCCGCAACGCTTGCTTACGTTACTGCCACTTGAGGTAGCTGATATCATCGCTGGCATGGGGAAAGAAGAAGCAGAGGACTTCAATAAAGTCAAAGCAAATCTGCTTAAAAAGTACAGATTATCAGCAGAAGCATTCAGGCGAAAATTCAGGGAAGTCGAGAAGACCAAAAGCGAGTCATACTCAAATTTTGCATACACCTTGGAGGTAAACCTGAAGGAATGGCTCAGAGAAGAGGGTGCACTCGGCGACACCGAAAAGACAATGCAGTATGTTGCCTTAGAACAGTTCTACCGCCGGCTGCCAGTAAACATCAAGTATTGGGTTCAGGATAGGCCAGGCGTAGACACTATCACGAAAGCGGCCAATCTCGCTGAGGAGTACGTAACCCGCCGTGCGTTCGAAGGCAACGAAGCTCCCAAGAAGGAGGTGACTAAATACAGACCCGACATGCCAGAGCGATGGTCAAGGTCGAATCAGTATAAATTAAAGAAAGATCAGATTCGGTGAAAAGTAGTGACGAGAACAGCAAGGGAAGGGAGGAGTCACCCGAACAGAGGGCAGAAAGGCAAAAGAAAAAAACTTTCGAGGCCAAGAAATCAATAGTTTGCTACAACTGCCAGCAAACAGGGCATATCTCCGTGGGATGCAAAAACCCCAAACTTGTGTTGATGTATCTAACTAGTAACGAGTAAAATCTGAAATTGCTAGAACCGTACATTCGAGACCTCGTGGTAAATGGCAAACCGTGTAGAGTGCTTCGCGACTCGGCAGCCACAATGGACGCGGTGCATCGGTCGTACGTAGAGGAAGGCCAGTTCGCGGGAGAATGTGCTTGGATAAGGCAAGCCGTGGAAACCTCCAGTGTTTGTCTCCCTGTGGCCAAGATTCGTATCGAAGGCCCTTTTGGAGTACTGGACACTGAAGCTGCCGTCTCGGCACATCTCCCGCCTCAAATCCATATTTGTTTTCTAACAAATCTGAGGATTTGCTGCGACGCAGGGGAATCGGGTTTAGTGAAGGGATAGTGAAAGCCTTAACTCTTTCCAAGGCAATGGAGCTCGCGGCCAAGGCAGTGTATGAGTGCACAGTGGTGGAGGAAACAGGTGTGACGGAGGATTCGTCACCCAGCACCAAACAGGACAGCCCTATAGGGGATAATGCAGGAAGCACGCCAGCTAATGAAGGGGTCAGGAAAGCAGCGGAGCCTTAAATGTCTCGCAAGGCAGAATGCAGACAATAGTTATTGAATGTAAGCCATTCCACATTGATTGCTGAGCAGGAAAAAGATTCCACCCTGCGTAACCTAAGGCCGGACGCTAAAGAAGGTGTGGCCAAACGGAACGTAATGTTCCTCAAGAGGGCAGGCGTCCTCTATAGAAAGTACACCAGTCGAAAGGGAGTGCAATTCGACCAACTCGTGTTGCCGCATCCCTATCGCGAGCAGCTCCTGCACCTGGTTCACGGGGGCTTTTGGACAGGGCATCTGGGCATTCGTAAAACAAAGGACCGCTTATTGCAGGAATTTTACTGGCCCGGCTGCTTTCGAGACGTAGAAGCATTTGTAAGAAGCTGCGACACATGTCAACGCATAGGCAAGCCCGGAGTAAGGCTAAAGCACCAATGAGACTTGTTCCCATTATCACGGAGCCATTTCGCAGGCTCATAATAGACACAGTGGGGCCACTTCCTGCAACGCAGTCTGGCTATCGACATATTCTTACTGCACTATGCCCCGCAACAAAATTTCCCGAGGCAGCGCCTCTCAAAGAATTAAGCTCGGTGGAGATCGTCAACGCGCTTTTGTCTATCTTCGCGCGAGTACGGTTTCCCGCAGAAATCCAGTCAGATCAAGGATCCGTCTTTACGAGCGCACTGACCTCGACGTTTCTGGAAAGGTGCGATATTAAGATCATCCATAGCTCAGTGTACCACCCGCAGTCAAGCGCGGTAGAGAAAGTCCACTCAGTCATGAAACGGCTTTTGCGAGCCCTGCGTTATGAGCACAAAGCCGACTGGGAGAGTTGCTTGTCTGCAGCGATGTTCGCGGTTCGAACTGCACCGCACGAATCAACAGGTTTTTCACCTTCAGAGCTCGTTTACGGACGCTGCCTTCGCTCCCCTCTTCGCATTGTTCGAGAAGGCCGGGCAGACGATCATTCGGTTGTGGCCTACGTTCTAGAGCTGTTGGACCGTCTGCACACTTCTCAAGAATTAGCAGGGAAGGAAATGCGGAAGGCACGAAGCAATCCTAAGCATTACTATGACAGGACGGCTCGCACGCGACGCTTTGAAGTTGGGGAAAAGGTAATGATCCTGAAACCCTCATTGAAAAACAAGCTAGAGGTTCAATGGGAGGGACCGGTTGACATAATTCAGAAATTATCTGAAACAAACTACGTAATCGCGGTACCGGGAAAACGAAGGACACCACAAGTGTACCATAGCAATCTACTTAAACCCTACCGGCAAAGGAGGCTATTGTGAACATGTCCCTTAACCAACCTGAGGAGATGCCTGTCGACTTTCCGGAGTTAACAGCCGTGACGGAGGCAAAAGACGTTCACGAGACCATTGACAAGCTGGTAGAACAGGCGGAGTTGAATCCCAATCAGAGGGCCGGACTGAGGGAACTCGTGTTTGAATTTAAAGACGTATTTTCAGACACGCCGGGCAGGACCACTGCGATCGTTCACGATATCGAGTTAACCTCGTCGGACCCAGTTCGTTCGAAAGCTTATCGCGTTTCGCCTCGTCAGCGTGAAATCATGACCGCTGAAATAAACAAGACGTTAGAGCTAGGTGTAATCGAGCCAGGAGAGAGTGATTATACCTCGCCTCTTATCTTGGATGAGGTCCCAGGAAAGGAGCCGCGACCATGTATCGACTACCGCAGGCTCAATTTAATCACGAAGGACCAGACTTATCCAATACCGCATATCGAGAAAAGGCTTAAGAAAGTGAGCAGTGCTAATTTCATCTCTACGCTCGATTTAGTCAGAGGGTACTGGCAGGTTCCGTTCACCGAGAGGGCAAGCAGGCTTGCGGCGTTTATTGCCCCGATGGGAACCTTTCGTCCGAAAGTCCTGAGCTTTGGATTGAAGAATGCGCCATATTGCTTCTCTGGCCTTATGGACCAGGTGCTACGAAGAATGGAGGACTTTGCACTTCCGTATATCGATGAGATAGCGACCTTTTCTTCATCATGGGCGGACCATCTGCAACACCTGCAAACCGTGCTGGGTCGTCTACGAGAGGCTAACTTAACTGTTAAGGCTCCCAAATGCCAATTAGGGCGCGCGGAGGTAGTTTATCTAGGTCATGTAATAGGGCAAGGTCATCGTCGGCCTTCCGAGGTTAAACTGACCGCAATAGACAACTTCCCGCAACCACGCACCAAGCGGGACATCAGATCATTCCTTGGCTTGGCGGGTTATTACCAAAGATATATCCCGCGGTATTCCGAGATTGCGAGTCCTTTAACGGATGCTATCAGAAAAACAGAACCACGAACGGTAAAGTGAGATGACGCAAAAGAAAAGGCTTTTAGTATGCTGAAGAAAGCACTAACGAGTCAGCCAGTGTTGAACGCACCCGACTACTCTAAGCCATTCATTCTTTAGTGTGATGCCAGCGACAGGGGTATGGGGGTGGTGCTCTGTCAAAAGAGAGATGACGAGAACGAACACTCTATATTGTATGCCAGTAGAAAGCTTTCAGTTCGGGAGGAAGCATACAGTGCATCAGAAAAAGAATGCTCCTGCGTAGTATGGGCGGTGCAGAAGCTAGGTTGCTATATCGCTGGTTCAAGGTTCACCATAGAGATTGACCACTGTCCCCTCACCTGGCTGCAGTCCATGTCTACGAAAAACGGCCGTCTTTTGCGCTGGAGCTTGGCTCTTCAACAGTACTCCTTCGATATTCGCTACAAGAAGGGTAAGCTTAACGGCAATGCCGACGGTTTGAGTCGTTGCCCCTAGAGTAACAAAAGCCTCATGCTCACCCGGGTTTCCGTGGTATTTTTACGTTCGTTCATGCGTTTTTTTTTCTCGAAGTGTAGCAGATTGTTAGCTGATTTTACTAACCACGTCTTAGCGCTTTCAAGAAGTGGCTGTTTTTAGTGTTCAGGGGGAAGGGACGCGCGTAAGGAATGGGAAAGGTGTAGCGTTTTTTTTTTTTAAAGCCTGGTGTGTCTTGGAGGAGGGTGGTCTTGTGCTCGCTGTTTTGTGGTTGCGGGTCCGGCACTATCCTGGGGGATTACTTGCCCACGCCGGAGACGAAAAGTTGCGAGACCTGTTTGCAAGACCAACCCGCCTTTTTCATTTTCCTGTGCTGCCACCTCGCGTACAAAGCTGGAAGCTCACTGGAAGGGTACTGCGCGCCCAACCCGGCCGGACTGAGTGCCGCTCCGGAGCACGTTTTGTTGGAATCAGTCGACGATGGCGTGTCCTGGGCAGCACCTGGTACCTGGAGGATTTCTAGGATTGGCTGATGGCTGGGTGCTAAGTTCGAGGCAGGCTGCAGTGCCCACCGAAGAGCAAATTCTTCAGTATCTCCGATCATCCTTCGTGCGATGCGAACACCAGCTGAGCAAGGGCCGCCGCTTCAGAGATGAAGGCTGCATTTGGAACATAATGAAATATCCCCGATCAGCGAGGTTGACGTTTTCCGCTGTATATGCCGTGCACGCCGTAGTACAGAAAACGACTGGGGACAACAGTTTTCACAAGCAATCGCTGTGCTCAAGCGCTGCAGAATAGCTACACGAGCTATAAAAGCACGAGCGTACTCGCAACAAAGCACACCGCTGAATAGTTAAACAAGCTTGCGCGTCCATAAAGACAAGCGCGAGAGGCGCACATTGATCCATTCCGGCGATACCACGCAGAACTCTTTATCATGGATATGATGCGAATACACGCATAACGCACCTTCTTCTTCTGCCTCTTAATACATGGCACATACCCACACGGGGGGATTGGCCAGGGTGTAGTGGCATAAACAAGGAAATTTCCATAGGAGATTATGACAAAATTTTAGCACCATGCGTGAACATTCTCCTAGCTTCTTTTTCGTTGTCCGCTCCATCGCGCGTTGAAAGCGGCTCACAGCACTTGCCCATTCGGCCTTCTTACTTGAGAAAGCAAAAAGCGTCGGAACGAAGTCTTGGTGCAGCGGCGACATTTGAGGCCTTTCTGCCCGTGAATAAAACATTTCGTGATAGACTGCACACGCATTTAAACACAATATCTCGTCCGTACCTGTCACAAACTGATTCCCGTACAGTCTTGACGTGCTTGACGGTGCCCAAGGGCGGCCACGATCGTCGAGCCGGCGAACTGCTTTTAGCCACGCTTCGCGTCGAAGGCAGTCCCTGGAAGTATTCGGAAAGCGAAAAAATCCGAGTTTGCTTTCCTTTACATATTGGGCATTGCAGCCGTATGCAACACATTTCGTAGGTATCGCCAAATGCGTCGCGCTGAACGGCCGACGGCTGCAGCAACGCGCCCCGCGTAGGAAGCCGGTTTGTTTACACTTACACGGCCGGTCTCAAGTGGAGCGCGCGACAGTTCTAATATGTTTCGCGACACCGCCGCCAGGGGATGGGCGCATGCGCAGTCGCGTCGTGAAAAAGGCAGATTTCACCGGACAAGACCAGGGCGAAAAGCCACAAGAGCGCCACGAGGACTGATGACAACTCCCAGGAACCTACCAGCTACGAACTAAGGGGTCGTCACCTCTAAGGGGAATTCTGCTACTGAAACGCCGATCCCTCGCACAGCGGCCGCTGGCCCCTACGCGTCGGGATCTTCCTCCCCCGCCGGAGATGCTGTTACGGTTGGCGTCTGGCACCAGGTGCAGAAAGGAATTTCACCCGACCGTCTCTCACGATGCCTCGTCGCAATGAGGCGTGACTTCTTTCCACCAATCAGACTCTGTGCCAGTCACGTGACGTCGACGGAAGCAAGATCCCTCTGACGATTGTAGAGAGCCTATTTAAGGGGATCCTAAATGTACTTTTGATATATTCATTCATTCTCTTCTCTTCATCTTTCACCAACCTTGGAATAAACAGTGCAAGTTCCGCACTAGAAATCGTCTCGTCCTTGCTCGGTCTCCATGGTCTACCGGATGCCTGCAGCCCGCCTACGACGCCACGCTACCCAATAGTAACGTCGGTCGAGCTTCGATAGGCATGCGTCGCAACAACGCGCGCGGTTTACGGCTCGTTTGCGAGCTGCCCCCCTTCCCCCCCTCCCAGAAAAAAAAATCCTGGCAGCGAATTTTTTTTTGGCAAGTAATTATCACGCCAAGCTTATCTCTTTCTTTTTGCTTCGTATTCTTTTTATTATTTTTAATCGGCCAACATGTGCGGGGTCAGCAAAACTCAGAATTTTCGCCACCTCAACCCCGCCGCGGTGGCTCAGTGGTTAGGGCGCTCGACTACTGATCCGGAGTTCCGGGTTCGAACCCGACCGCGGCGGCTGCGTTTTTATGGAGGAAAAACGCTAAGGCGCCCGTGTGCTGTGCGATGTCAGTGCACGTTAAAGATCACCAGGTGGTCGAAATTATTCCGGAGCCCTCCACTACGGCACCTCTTCTTCCTTTCTTCTTTCACTCCCTCCTTTATTTCTTCCCTTACGGCGCGGTTCAGGTGTCCAACGATATATGAGACAGATACTGCGCCATTTCCTTTCCCCAAAAAAACCAATTATTATTATTATTCGCCACCTCACTCCTCCGCGCTCACCTGGCGTCACGTGACACAGACGCCTGCGTGTCCCGCCTGGATGTCGGCTTAGAAGGCGGAAGTTTCTGGCCACGACATACTACGCCGCTTACCTCGGAGGAAGTGAGTCGCCCATATAGGGCCTTCACGCCACCAGTCGTTGTGGCGTGAACACTCCTTCTGGTGGCCATTCACAACTTGATCTCCTTTAATGCGATAATGCTCTCCATGGGAAGGTAAACAAGCCAAGAGCGTTCGCGTGCGTCAGTGTGCGCAGCCAATGTGTAATATCGGAAGATTGGCACCATGGGAATTTAATCTGGAATCTGGCCCGCCTCCGGGTTTTGAGACGGATGCTTTAGACCGCTCGGCCGCGGTGCCAATGTGGCTGTCTGTGCAAACTGCCAGCAGCCCGTGGAATAAAATGAGGAAAGGAAAATGAAAAGCGAGTACTATCTGCGTGCTTGCCGCGAGTAAAGGAAACAAAACACTGGAAGACCCCTGGCATTTGCTGTAAAGGACGTATTCAGCGTCACCTTGATCTGCTTGGGATGTTTGGGGTGATTTCTTTGACAAACTGGGTGCAGAACATAGCGCATGCTCGATTCCACACCATCGGGACATTTAACGTACAAAGGCACTGCACACACATTCACTAGACATAAAGTGTACGTAATGTCCACGCGTCACCTGTCCTAATGCGAATAGCAATGGTTAACACACGCTTCCCGTATACGCCTGGTCTCCATGGATTCCGGTTGACCTTTCAAGTCCCGTGGAGCTAGCGACGCAGCTGCTGTCCAAAAAGGGTCCACCTTTCGTCGAAGAAACCGTTTGCTCGCCCACGGGGCTTTTCTCTCGCCGTTGATGGAAGGTGTACAAAAACCCGGGACGCATGTTTTGGCCGTTACAGTGCGCGTGTTGTGGCGCTCTTGCTGCCACCTACATCGCGTCCCCGGGAAGCGCGCGTTGAACAAATAGAGCGACTGCGCGTGTCTCAAGGCATCAGGGGGCCACGTTGATGCTGATGGTCTCACGACTAGTTTTGTGCTCTGTGCGTGAATCGCCGACGAGTGAGAACTTCTAGCTCAGAGCTGGGCAAGCTTCTTCGCGCCGTTCTGCTGACAACATTAAAGGACAGCTCCGGGGGTTTTTGGAGGTTATATCATATTGTAATGAAACTTATACTGCATATTTTTCTCGTGTTCCTGACAGTTTCAACCAACTTTGGCAGCCATGCAAGATTTAATTTCGTTGCAAATCGGTTTTACAGTGTGCTGCTTCCGTGGCATCAGTTTAAATGATTTCTACAGGCAACACTGCGTTTTCAGCGTCACTAACATTCTCAGCACGTTAATACTCGCTCCGCCCATCACTCACAAAATTTTGGGGTTTGTATTAGCTAGTCTCAGACATTTTATGAAAGGACTCGTCGTTTTCAGTCACCACTTCAGCGATTAAAAGCGCGTACGAGTGTTTTTCTAGTGATTTTTGCGACGTCATCGCCCCATCATGCCAAAAATCGTCCGCATCGTCCCTGGCCATGGTCTGAGTTTCGGTTTTGGCTTGCTGCTATTTTAAAATGCTTCCACTCGGTGTTTTTGAAAGCGGTTAAATGTGGCGGAGAGAGGAGACTAAGGAGTGTGATTAGGCCGTCGACTCGAAATGTTCATAAAGCCCCCGGAGGTTCAACTCGGAGCATTTTTTCGAGCATTTTTGAACATTATTTGAACAAGGAAACTGCGTGGGAGGTATCTGCAGTGACTAAGCGGGGCGTGGACCGAACCAGTATGCGTGCGTATCAGTTGTCAGGGCGGGCGCCGCATACCTCACAGCGGGGGCGGCCAGACTGGTTTATTGTGTGGTGAATGTAGAGGTCGCAAAGTACACTCCTCGTCAAAGGTATACGGCTCAGGGGGTGTGCTTGCGAGGCCTGCTGCATGCCTCGTTATGCATCTTCAGCTATTGTAACCTCTCGAAAGAGGAATGACATCGCGTCCTCAATCCTACCAAGCTTTGGACTGCTAGATGTGCTAGGAAGTTCCTCTGAACAGCTCAGAAGTAAACCACTTGGGCTGTGTGCTTTTGACGGGGGCTGTACGTAGGAAATTAGTTTGCGCTTGTCCGGTTGAAGTAGATTCGCGGGGAGCGAGGTGTGGACAGAGGGGAGGAAAGAGTCGGCAGGCGGCAAGTCTTTATCAAGACTGGTCCGCAGTCGACACGTTAGTGAAACCTCGTCATCGTTGCTCAGCGTGTGTTAGTCTACTTTACTGAGCATAATGTATACCTTCAGGTTAGCAGTGATTTTTTTTGTATGCGTTGTTTGCGTGTGGGAGGGGGAGAAAGATGGGAGAAAGAGTTGGAGCTTTAAGTGTCATCCTGTGGTCACATGAAGGGAGGTCTTCGCATTGGGCGCTCTCGCAAGGAGGCGGGGCCGGTGGTACAGCTACTGCGGCCACGCACGTCTTCGTCCCCAGAGGCGACGAAAATTCTTCCCTTCCTTGTATTCATTCACACTATCTGTCGTTTTCATAGCATTCAGATGTGCGTTGCCACCGATCCCATGAAAAGAAGCACTTTCACAGCGATTCATTATACGTCTACAGCGCTTTCTTTCGCATTGCGCCAGATAAGAGCGAGCTGGTCTGCAGACCGCTGACGTTTTCACTGGCGCAGGCAGTCCGATCGTCTCTTCGTGTAGGGCGCGTCTGAGCAGCGCGGTACGACGCACTGTCCTCGCCAATTTTAGCCGACATTCGGCTTTCCCGTATGTAGCTGAACATTTTAGTATATCTTTGCCGCATACGGCTACCGTTACTGCTGCCGTTGATGATGGCTGAACACGCGCACCTCGCGCATGCGCATTGTATTCCGGACGTCGGAACTGTGGCCTCGCTTTAGCATATTAGCGGTGAGCTAAAACCTTCCACTAATACTGTATGCATGCAGAGCATGTTCATCATGGGCGCGGGGGCAATGACTCCATGACTTACGTGCTCCTGCTTAGCGCTCCACAGGCAGCCGTAGCATTCCTCTTGCCGTGGTCGTCGACGCGTCTTTTTCCTTCCGCCACCGCCGTCAGAGCAAAGCCTAGCATGTGGCCGACCAGATGATCATCTGCGGCTGGATTTCCTCTCATCGTCGCACACGGTCCTCCGCGCACCAACGGTCGAAGATTATGTGTGCCCTGGCAGCTGCTTAAGCGAACGCCAGCGCGACGCATTCTTCAGTGGGCACGGGAGCAACGACGCCATGGTTTAAGTGCCGCGCTGTTGCGCTCCTCTGCTATGTGAGCGTTTTTCACTCTATGTCAAGAATACCAGCTGCCCAGAATTGGCGTTGCTACATGCCCACGAGTGTTCTTTGAATTCGTTTGCGACTGTTTTTATTTTATGATGCCCTTGCTGTTCCGTTCTCGTGATATGGAAACGAGCCCGAGTCTAATCACTCGTTCCGAGTCTGCGCTATTCCGAATGATTCACGGTTCTATGGGGTTTGACGTCCCAAAGCGACTCTGGCTATGAGGGACGCCGTAGTAGGGGGCTACGGATAACTTCGACCATCTGGGGCTCTTTAACTTGCACTGACATCGCGCAGAACACGTCTCCACCATTTCGCCTCCGTCGAAATGCGACCACCGCGGCCGGGGTTGAACCCGCGCCTTTCGGGTCATCAGCTGAGTGCCATCACCACTCAGCCACCGCGATAAGCCTTCCGGACGTATGGCTACCATCTTCAAGTCCCCTCAGTGATCTCGGAACGCGATCCGCCCATTCTGCAGAGTCTTGTCGGCCACCACTTATGACTCTTCGGTTGACGACGGCTTCATCAGAGTCGTAAGCAAGAAGGCCAAACGGAGACTGCGCAAAGGTGAGGACTCGTCGTCGCCGAGTACGTTCATGATCACTACGGAGCGAGGATCATCGGCACATACTGTCCGATTTGTGCCAGAGACTCCCACCGAAAATCTCAACCACATCCATAGGCAAGCCACGTCTGCGTTCGTGGAGGCCCGCGTCCCGGGAGCAATGAAAGATGTGAGGGGGAATCGTTTTAGGAATGTCGTCGCCATTGATGTCATAGACCGGAACGCGCTTGAGAGTTTGAGCAACATCAGAACGCTCGGCGGCATCAGCGTTCGTTCCCATGTCCTTCTAGGCAGTGGCACTACAGCAGGCGTCATTTACGACGTCGGCGTAGCCATCTGCGACTCTGATCTGCCCATTTTGATTCAACCAACTACCGACGGTGTAGCCATACTGTAAGCTCAGCGTCTTGGGAGGACAAAGTGCATCAAGTTGACATTCCAAGGGGACTGCATTCCAACGTACATACGTGAAGGTTGGGCACTTTCGGCATGTAGTTAGGCCTTTTGTTCCGAAGCCTCTGTAGTGCCGGAAATGCATGAAGACGGGACATGTGAGCAGTGTGTGCAATTTCCACATCGTGTGCCTACAGTGTACTCAGCCACACAGCGGCGATGCTTGCCGGGCAACAGTCCTTACGTGTGCCAATTGCCGCGGCCCTCATGACGCTTCCTCAAAAGATTGTCCTCGCCTGGAAAGGGAACGGGCGATACTCAAACAAATGACAAGAGACAATTCCGCACACAGAGAAGCAGCCGCTAAGGTGCGACGACGTCGTCGTCCTCGTCACAGGCCTTCGAAAAGTGTAGTGTGCATTGGAAAGGATCGTCCAAGAATTTCCGCAACTTGTCCTCCCCCTCCGCATACTACTTTAAGGATCGGGAGCAATGTGACTGGCGAGACAGAGACGGTTGTCGCAGACGGGCCTTGGCCATCCCTGCCTGAGCTACACACACCCGCAGTGACCAAGCAGGTATTGCGTAACCAGTGTCCCGAGCCCATTGCTAATCAAGCACAAGTCACAACTCCGCTCCAAGACCGTGGCCGGCAAGTCACTTGAACATCAGTCCCGAAGCACTGCACACCCTCGATGATTGAACAATCACCCCCAGTGTGTTGAGAGGGTAGTAGGTCAGAAACTAGACCAGGTCGCAAACGAGCAAGTGATTGCAATGCTAAAGCCAATCGTGAATGTCATGCGTGTGCTGCTTTCCAGCATGCACATGCCAGCTGCACAGGATGCACTGCAGGTGCTGGATTTGTTGAATCCAGTGCTTGCAGCTGTCCAATAGTTGGCACAACGCATCCTACAGCCTCATCCTTCCGAGAAGTCCGATGCTTACGTTGTCATCAACATTATCAGCCTCAACGGCAAGCAGCCTTTCTTGACACTGAAACGTCTGCACTGCCTTGTGATGGAGGGCCCTCGATCTGTTCCACTCAGGTCGCAGCAGTCGGCAGCCCTCATGGTGTGCAGGCTACAGCTGCGGTGGCCTGTGACTTACAGTGCTTGTGTCATTGCCTGCCGTGCTTGCTACGGACCGCATTTCTCTACTTCTTATTCTTTTACGCCCCCTCATCCCTCTCCCCCAGTGCAGGGTAGCCAACCGGAACATTTTACTGGTTAACCCCCCCTGCCTTTCCTCTACCACTTCTTTCTCTCCTCTCTCTCTATGCTCAACTTGTGAAAGAAGCGACTAGAACTACTGGGCTATTTGCAAATACCCTTGACCTAAATCTTGCTGCCAAATCTACTTTTGTGTTCAAATTAACGTGTCTTGACCAAAAAAACGTGAAAAAAATAAACGAAAGTATTCCGTAATTATGACAAGGCCTGTTTCGAGGTGATTTAGAGAGCTCTCTGTCGTTTTATGTGTTTTCTCCGCAAATGTTCATAATTGCAGCGTTCAGTCGAACCGAATCGTGTGTGGTCGACAATGAGGACGGAGACAAGTGCATTCCAACCCACAGGCTTACCTCTAATAACACCGTTGCCGGATGTGATGCCGACAGGGTGGTACAGGGTGATCAAAATTACGCTTCATAGATTTCTTAAAATTCAGCGCTGAGGTGCACGTGAAATCCACCTCTGCACATAAGTTATGTGGCCAGGGGGACACGAAGTGATAGGGTAATTGTCGCTGTCAGGCACATAATTAACTAAAATCGATTAATTAACTTTTAGTGACTGCAGTAAGTGATCATATCTATATTGGGAACTAAGAGGCAGTAGTAATGCTGGACAACGCCATTTGGTAGCATTCTCCTAGCCCGCGTGTGTTCCGAGATATTCGCGTCCAAATTATCAGCTCGATCCGCGTAATTACGCATATAAGGCGGTGACGATCGGCACGAAACTCCTCTTGCCATGACGCGGCGTTTCGTCTGCCAGCGGTTTAGAGCGACCGGCGTGGCTGATAACTGTTTCCCTTTCATTTTCGGCTATCTAAATGGAAGAAACGCCTCACACAACAGCTGCGCCACATCGGGGAAGAGTTTCTGGTGGGCCACCACCGCAATGCATGAGTAATCACGCGAAATCCGGGAACTTCGGGGGCGAATAACTCGGAACACGTGGGCTCTAGAAGAATTCTACCAAATGGAGTTGTCTAGAAATGCAACCGCTTCTATGTTTTTAGTATAAACATTCACGCTAGCTGCAGTACCTAAAAAGTTTATTCATATATTTTACTTAATTAGGCGCTCGATGGTGACAATTATCATATCGGTTTGTCTCCCCCGGACCGCTTAACTTGTGTAGCTAGAGAGATGGATTTCACGTATCACTCAGTGCCTAACTTTAAAAAATCTGTAAGGCTTATTTTTGATCTCCCTGTGAAAACAAAACAGTTTTTTGCATAAAAATGCCACAATGACTGGTGGTAAGCTTAAAAACTCCATTCACGCTAATACATAACTTAAATAAGACTGCCGAAGGAAAAATTTTCACAAGCGTCTTTTTGAACCATCCATGACATATGCTAGCACAAGCAAGTTGTGACGCTTCATTAATCACCAGATAGCGACACTATAACCCTCTTTGACAGTGAGTTCGTATATCCTTTATCCAGCGGGCTTCGACGCTAAATAATGATTTTATTTTCTACCATCATAAATCCCTTGCTTCCTGATATGTAATCAGTTTATTATACGATAATTTTAGTCACAATTGGGCCCTGATGGTGTAGAAAGACCAATATATTCATTAGAAATACCTGCTGCTGTGGGGTTCGATTTAATCAGTGTGAAGCTTACTTCTACACAAATCTGACCACTCAAGTATTGTCATTTAGTACTGTTTAGGTATAATAAATGTTAAAATAAATTGTTCTAATGAAGTGTTTAGTCACTTGCTCAGCTCGGCAAGCCAACGCAATGTTCTCTTACGCGTAAGAACTTTCCTCGCAATCTATTTCAAGTAATATTGGGGCAGATTTACACAATAGTTTTGTCGGACGGCATACAGTTGCATTTACGCTAACTTGCACACTGTGTACAAGCTAGGTCTAGCCAACTGAACCTGTGCACTCAAAATCTAAGCATGCATTATTGTGCCTATCTAGGTCAGATTTTTCTTGGTTTCTCTCTCTTATCGTCTCCAGTTTAGCAACACACCGCCTTCATAACATGGCTCAGTGAGAATGCTACGAATGCATGTTTATGCATGTGATTTTTATATATTCAGGATAGTGTTAACAGGGCTGTTGGTTCATCTTGAACAACAAAAGCCGTCAACTTCAATTTGCAGCAAAGAGACACCAGTAAAGACAAAAGTCATCACTGCTTTTCTGGGTTTTTTTTTTGTGGCTTTTTTCGGCCTAACTTCAAATTGGCCTTTTCCAAGTTTCTGATGCCGATCCATGCCTCAATTAATTTCTTTCTTTGAACACCAGACTGGCAGTGAAATAGGTATATTTTTCTGAAAATGTTGATAGTCGGAAACTAATAGCACACTCTAAAATTCAACACATGTTGAGAGGTATAAACATCAGTTAACAGTAAGCAATGCTCACTTTTGCTAGCTAGATTGTGAACTGGTCACCTTTACATTCAATCAGTCTACATTTTACTAATGAGTGAAAATAACTCTTAAACATTGCTTTACAGTTGTATCAGAGAACATACGCATATATGTCTGTCACATACTTAAATGGCTCAATTTTTATTTCATTTTATTGTGCAACATCATAGTCCTCATACTGGAAATCCAAGTTTACAAATTCTGCTTAAGATGTTGGTGTTTGCTCGAGATAACCAGATTATAGTGTCATTGTATCCCGTTTCCCTGAGTGTACAAAGTATTCTTTCCCAGCCTAAGCCAGGAGCCATTGCAATGTAAACCATCCAAATTGGTTCTTTCATTTCCTCTACCTGTAATCCACTTTACTGGCTCCCACATCTCATTATGTTTATAGTAATAGAAACACATGTGTAGACTCTTATGCAATACAAAGGCAGCAACTTTGTTTTCCACTCACTGCGACATTTGAGAATGCTTTGGAGTTGCACAGAGTATATGCCAGCTTATTTTGTACATGGCAGCAATGACATGGCCTTCAGCAGAACTTCCCATACTTGTTTTCAAAGCTGTAGTCTGACTTGTGCAACGGCAATATCAGCTCATGAAGATATGCTAAAGAACTACCTGATGGCCCGCTGTCTCTGTGGAGAACAAAGCGCCTTGCACTACAGCCAAGTTATGCATGTCTAAGCCCCTTTGCAGCCACACAGTGCTATTTCTATTTTGTCTTTAATAATGGACTGAAAAACAACAAAAATAAGTCACTATTTTTACTTTGTCACTGTTCTGTAAAATGTAGAACTGCTTTAATTAGAAGTGATTTTACCTGTTCCAAACAACTGGAAAAGTCATAATTTCTCATCTGCATTTGCATTTGTGTTTGATAGCAGTGTGCTCAAATGTGAATTTTTAATGCATACACAATTCAGACACACACACACACAACTTATATATTGAATAGATAAGCATGTCTTTTGCATTAGCAGTCAGCTGACTGTAGGTAGTTGGGGAGGGGGGGGGGGGGGGGGTTACATATTGAAATGACAACAACTGTGCAAAAGACAGGCCAACCGTCGGCCGATTCGGTCTGCCAAACCATGTCATCGTGATGTCTGGCTCTGTCACACTGCGCCGACGAAAACAGTCGACCGACTGACGGCGCCACGTCTCCGACAAGACGGCAGTTGGCCGATGGTTCGCCAACTGCCATGTCACACTAGCGAGACAACGTGCGAGACCTCCCGTCGACTTGGCCCTTTCTCGTTCTCACTCTTCTTTTGTCATTTCCTGCTATGCGAAATTCATGGGCCGGGACGCTTCATTTTTAACTCTGAAATAAATCCCACCATAATAAAACAAACTCTTAACACTCGTCATTATGAACCTAGATTGAGTGCAGCCCAGTACTGAGCGGCACTTATTGCTGGGTCAGAAAGGCATGACTCGAAAAATAAATCCAGTCGCTCGCGGGTAAACAAGACGGGGGAGATTATTTAAAACTAAAATAATAAAAGGAAAAAATTCTCGACCACGCGGATTCGAACTAGGAACCTCTGGAATGCGAAGCTTCTGCTATACCCACGACGCCATGGAGAACAGAGCATTTCGTTGTTTTCAGAGGTGCTGATAAGAAGCACTCAGCAGTGAGACACTCGCGACAGAAGTAAAAAGCAGGCGAACCATGTGCGAAAACTCGGCCGGCGCGCTGCACCGGTCGCTGCCTGCGAATTGCAGCCCCACTGCAAGCAGGGACACAAAGAGCAGCAAGCATCGCTGCGCCGCTCGACTCAAGCACTCGAGCTCAAAGCGTACGCTTTGCCACTCGCAGCGGTCTGATTACTGCTTGGCTTGGTGTTGAAGTTCGCACCATAAAAGACAAATTAGCCGTATTATCAGAAAGACCGCCTGCTATACACGAGCAGCGACAAAGCATGCTTGCGCTAGTAGCCAGATTTCGGAAACGGCACCGCCTGCGGTCGAGCCAGGCGACGAACTGCGCTGCTGCCTAGCGCAGCGGACGCCGCTTCGCGAGTAGCCTGCGCTATAATATCTCTTAATATCGCTTTGCTGTTAACAGTATAATCTCACCATAAACTAAAATTATGGTCAATTTTAGCGACACCTTCGGCTGCGGAGACAGCGGACGACAGGCGAGCCGGACCGCAACGGCGGGCCAGCGGCAGCTTGCGAGGCGATTCTGGCGAGAAATTTTGCTCGTATCAGAGTTGTTGCTTTTACCAGCAACTCGGTGTTGATGAAAGATCCTCAGGAATGATACATTTGGCACACTTCTCTGTCTCAGCGTTTATTGCTTACGTCAAAAATAATCTTAAGCTGATTTTTTTTTACGGCGGCGGACGGGATCCAGGCTGAACTACCGACGAGAAGGCTTGGTTTACTTCACGTTCGCACCAAAAAAAGTCAATACAGCCATGCTATCAGGAAGGCCGCCTGCTATATTCGGGCAATGACAGCATGCCTGCGCAACAGCCGCGCTTTCGTCAACGACGCCGCCTGCGGCAGCGCCAGTGCGACGAACTGCGCTGCTTCCCGGCTGCCGCGCTCGTTTCTAGCCTAGCTGGTTTCGCATCGATGCCGCAGCTCAGGGCGCTTTGGAACTAGCCAGCGCCGTAATAAAGAAACTTCTCTAGTCACCCATTTACTGCCAACCTGTCCCATAATAATATAAAGTTATGCTCGATTTCCGCGACGCCTTCAGCAGCGGATCTAGCAGACGTCAGGCGAGCCGCACGAAGCAGCAGCAACAGCAGGCAGCTGAAAGTTGCTTGTATCGTAGTCACCACTTCAACCAGCACCTTGGCATTGGCCAACGATCCTCAGTAATGATACTTTTTTGGACATTCATCTATCCCAGAGCTTGTTATGAACTTAAACAAACAGCACTAGAGCGGAATCGTGTTCGTGTCTGGTGAATGTTTTAGCTCGGCGAGCGATCTCGCGTCGACACGGTCGGCAGACTGGGTTTGTCGGCGTCGCGGGCGTCAAAGCACGTCACACTACGAAGACATCTGGTCGTCGGACGCGTTGGTGTCGTTGTCGGCCTAGTGCGACAGCTTGGTCTGCCACAGACACGGTGTGCCGACCCGGTCGGCCGATCATCGGTGTCGTTGTGTCTGCATCGGCGTCGTGTCGGGCTAGTGTGACAGGCCTTTTAGGAAAGGCTGCAAGTGCCATTATTTTTTTCTCTGTCAGCAGTGCAAAAACACCACAGTGCGCAATTTTGAATAACTGACTAAAAATATTAAGTATGTAATCTTAACTATTTGAAAAATGTGATTATCCCGGTTATAATTACGATCGGTTGATAGCAGCCTGTACTGTGGCCTGACCCCATCGAGAATTCGCAATAAGAATCGCGTCGTTGTTCTGAAATCCTGAGGGTAGCGTAACTTTCAGAGGGGGCAGCCTTTTGTTATTTTGGCAAATCGTCGACCGTTGTGAAAACATCGCGATCGAACGAGGAGGAGTTCGCGATCGCGATGTGACGCGTTTTTCGGTCTCTTGGATATAAATGGTCCACATGTCGTTTCCGACACATATCACAGCCGACCACGATTGTACCTTCGACGAAAATCCTGCGGCAAAAAAAAAAAAGTGTTGACGGAACGGATGTCTCGAGTACGCCGCAATTAATACGGGCTATTCCTACTGCAAGATATCTGCGTGTTTTTCTACAAGCATGCATGCCTGTACCGCCGCACGTGATTAGACGACAGGCACTGCCGGGCGCGCCAATCGGAAAGCTGGGACCATCCGCCTCGCTCGCAAGCGCCAAAGTGATCGTACAACATTGGATGGATGGATGGATGGATGGATGGATGGATGGATGGATGGATGGATGGATGGATGGATGGATGGATGGATGGATGGATGGATGGGTGGGTGGGTGGGTGGGTGGGTGGGTGGGTGGGTGGGTGGGTGGATGGATGGATGGATGGATGGATGGATGGGTGGGTGGGTGGGTGGGTGGGTGGGTGGATGGATGGATGGATGGATGGATGGATGGATGGATGCGGTTGAACCCTTTAAATCGGGCGGTGGCTCAAGTCACCTAGCCATGTCTTGTGAAATTTTACTCCTGTCTTGCTTTTAGCCACCAATCAGATAACCTTCGCTTGGTTACTTCTAACCTCTTAAAATCCACTTTCCCTTCACTATCCCTAAACCCCAATGCCTTGGGTAAGTCAGCCCCGCTGCTTTCCACTGTGGGGTGAAGCCCTTTACAGAAAAGTATCAAGTGTTCAGCCGTTTCCTCCTCCTCTCCGCACGCAACGCACAACGTGTCTATCTCATGGTACCTGACGCTATACGTCTTAGTCCGCAAAACTCCAGTCCTGGCCTCAAACAACAAAGAGCTTCCCCTACAATTATCATAGATATTTTCTTTGACAATTTCCTGTTTAAAGGTCCGGTATGTTCCCAGTGCCGATTTCGTCAGCATCCCTGTTTTCCACAGAGCTCTCTCTATTTCTTAAAGCTTTTACTTAACCGATAATTGCTGATTTGCCCCCTTACTGCTGTCCAGATATTTGCTTGTCAATGTTGTAGTTCGCTTTCTCCATTTCGTGTCAACATTCTTTATATACAGGTATCTGAAAACTTTTATAGCCCACTGCTTTTCCTCCAACTTTCTCAATCGTTCCTCAAATGCTATCTTACTGCTAGCCTCTCTGCTCTCGAAAGACGCCCATCCCATATCACCCTGTACCCCCTGATTTGGTGTATTGCCATGTGCTCCCAAAGCTAACCTCCCTACTCCCCGTTGTTTAATTTCTAGCCTTGCTTGAACATCTGGCCTCGGTTGCAAATGGGTCGCAAGCCCCAAGGGTAGCGTTGGCCTGGCGGCCTGGGGCACAGCTGGAAACATCCGAAGGTCCTGGCAAAGGATGAGTCGACTGCCAACAGAACAACTTGTTTATTCTAGCATCGCAAAAGAGCAGCCGGTCAGGGCGACCACGTTACACGACGGAAGAAATCGAAGTCTCTTCTTGGCGTCCGGGGCAGCTGCCTTTATACCCTCGGAATCGAGGGCAAGAAGGAACGGCTCGGGATGAGGCGCACGAGACGGCGACGCACGGACATGTTGAAACGTGACGTGACGCGTCCGCCGGGCCGGCGCCGGTCAGACCTCCTCGCCTCCCAGTTGCGGAGCTCCTCTCCCCGGCTGCCGCGCTTTGACAAGCGTGGGCACCAACATGCACACACACACACGCACACACGAAGACACGTGGCATTGAAACCTGCCTGGACGCGCTTGGCGGGAGGCGTTGCGGCAGCACTGAGCGGGCCAAAATGACCGCCACTTTGAACGAAGCCCCGGCGTCCGTTGCATCCGCGCCGGCTATACCGCGCGTCGTAGGCGAAACGTAACAGACCGCCCCGCCGGGAGAAGGAGATCCCGATGGTCAGGGGACTGCATCCGCTGTCCGGAGGGATGTCGCTCGATGATGCTCGTAATCGAAATCGGTCGTCCCTCGGCGTTGCTTGAGCGCAGCGCACAGAGAAGGCCTCGTTCTCAGGTTCAGGTTCACACAGGACACTGCAAAGTGACTTCGGGAGAGTTGCCATTTTTGTTCTCGTTCCCAGCAAGCGTTAGAACTACGCCGAAACGCAACCGGTCAGTCAGCAAGCACGACACAACCCTCACTAAGCTCTGCCAGGCTCTTTCCCCTTTTATACTACTGCCTAGTTCCTTACAGTAGTCAAGCAGCACTCAGAACGCGTCCACAAATGGGAAAATTGCACTAGAAAGCACGTCATCACTTTGAAACACTAAACAAAAGCAATATGTTAAAAATCCTGCCTCAGGAAGAAAACATCAGTAACAAACAACTTTGAGGCGGATTCCTACGTTAGGGGCCTCGACTTAAGCCATCGGCGTTACCGTTGAGACTCCCCTTTTTGTAACGCACCTCAAAGGAATATTGTTGCAAAGCGAGGCTCCAGCGCAGGAGGCGGCCATTTTTGGGAGAGATGGTCTGCAGCCATTGGAGAGGGCAGTGATCCGTCTCAATGATAAACCTCGAGCCGGCTAGGTAGCATGACAATTTCTGAACGGCCCACACGAGACACGCACTCTTTCTCGGTTGCGCTGTACGCCTGCTCACGACAGGTCAGCTTACGACTAGCATACAGGACGGGGTGTTCCACTTCTCCATTTTCCCGTTGGCACAGTACAACGCCCATGCCTCGCTCACTAGCATCGCACTGAACAACGAACCCTTTTGTGTAGTCTGGCGATCGTAGCACAGGCTGGCTTGTTAGGGTGCTCTTTAGGGCGCTAAAAGCTTTCCTTTGTCTCGCCCCAGACGACTGTTTGGGGCTCTGTTTTTCTTAGAGCATCCGTCAGGGGAGCCGCGATATCGGAGTACCTGGGGATGTACCTCTGATAATAGCCGGCGACACCTAAGAACGACCGAATATCGGTCTTCGTGCGCGGTTGCGGGAAGTCTCGCACAGCGGCCACCTTTATTTCAGAGGGGCGGCGACGACCCTGTCCAATCACGTGACCGAGGTAGACAACCTCGGCCTGTGCTAATTGGCACTTGGGAGCCTTGACTGTCAAGCCCGCTTCGCGCAGCCGGGTTAGCACTGCCCGCAAGTGTGCCATATGCTCAGACCAGGATGCGGAGAATATCGCTACGTCGTCTAAATACGGTAAAGCGAATTCTTCCTGTCCCCGCAACACTTTGTCCATGAGGCTTGAAAAGCAGTATGGCGCGTTCTTCAGACCAAAACTCAAAACTTTAGGACGGAATGTTCCCATTGGGGAAATGAACGCCGCATACCTACTAGCCTCTTCTGTAAGTGGAACCTGCCAATAACCCCTGACAAGATCTAGGGTGGAAATAAACTGAGCGCTACTAACTTTCTCAAGGCGCTCCTCGATGTTAGGGATCGGATAAATTTGATCCTTAGTGATGGAATTAAGCCTGCGGTAGTCGACGCAAGGACGAGGTTCCTTGCCCGGTACCTCAACTAAAATCAAAGGGGAGGTATAATCACTCTCACCCGCCTCAATAACACCGAGCTGTAGCATTTTCTTTACCTCAGCCTCCATAATATCGCGCTGGCGGGGTGACACCCGGTACGCCTTGGATCGTACTGGCTCTGGGGAGGTAAGTTCTATTTCATGAGTAAGGACAGAAGTCCTACCAGGCCTCTCAGAGAACTGACCTTGAAACTCTTGTAAGAGTTGGTGTAGTTCGGTTTTCTGCTCAGGCGACAGCGGTGCTTTACTGAGCAAGTCACTAATGACCTGATCGGTGCCTTCCCTGTTCGTCACTGAGCCTAGTCCCGGAAGCTCGACCGGAAGCTCTTCGGGAACGTTTACCATCATACACACCACTGCTTCCCGTTGTCTATAGGGTTTGAGCAGATTACAGTGGTAAACTTGCTGTTGCTTTCCGTTTTCCTGGCAGACTCACCACGTAGTTAACGTCCGACAGTTTTTGAACAATCCGTGCTGGGCCCTCCCACTGCACGTCGAGTTTGTTTTTTAGCGATGTGCGCAATATCATTACCTCATCGCCCACCTCAAAACGACGGGCCCTGGCTGTCCGATCATAATAAACCTTGGCCCTCTGCTGGGCCTTTGCCATTGCTTCACCTGACAACTCATGTGCCCTTCTTAAGCGTTCGAGGAGCCTGAGCACGTACTCGACCACGACTGGGTCGTCGCCCCTGCCTTCCCACGAATCTCGAAGCATGCGAAGCGGAGACCGCAGCGAGCGACCGTACACCAGCTCAGCTGGCGAAAACCCCGTAGCCGCATGCGGCGCGGTCCTTAAGGCAAACATCACCCCAGGCAGACACAGCTCCCAATCACTTTGTTGTTCAAAACACAATGCTCTCAACACGCGCTTCATGACGGAGTGGAGCTTCTCAACGGAATTCGACTGTGGGTGGTACACTGAGCTGTGTAACAGCTTTACCCCATACCTTTCGAAAAAGGCTGTCGTCAAAGCGCTAGTAAACACTGTGCCCTGATCTGACTCGATTTCCGCAGGAAAACCAACTCGCGCAAATATGGACAGTAGTGCATTGACTATCTCAACTGAGCTGAGTTCTTTAAGCGGGACTGCTTCAGGGAACTTTGTCGCTGGGCAGATCACAGTCAAAATGTGTCTGTACCCCGTGGCTGTTACCGGCAGAGGTCCCACTGTATCCATAACGAGCCGTCTAAAAGGCTCCGTAATGATAGGTACCAACTTCAACGGCGCCCTCGATTTGTCCCCTGGTTTGCCAACCCGCTGACAGGTGTCACATGTCCTCACAAAGTGTTCTGCGTCACGAAAACGCCCTGGCCAATAGTACTCTTGCAAGAGACGGTCCTTAGTCTTCTTAACTCCTAGGTGTCCGGACCACGAACCGCCATGCGACAAGCGCAACAGATCCTGACGGTAGCACTGAGGCACGATCAGCTGATCGAACTCCACTCCCCTGCGGTCTAGATACTTCCGGTACAGGACCCCACCTCTTTCCACAAAACGAGCATTTTTCTTGGCGATACCTTCCTTGACATTGCAGCGCATGTTTTCTAGGCTGCCATCCTTTTTTTGCTCGGCTATCAAAGCCGACCGGCTGACTTTTAGCAACCTATTAAGTCCATCTGACGTAGGCGCGATGAGCAAATCTGCAGATAGCTCTTCTAACTTTCCCGTGTCGGGCATTTCCTCTCCAGTACCTGGTGCCTTCAACGCTACAGGCTCAATTTCATTCAGTTCGGACGTGCTCTGAATATCAGCTTGCTGCGCCTCCGACCCTTTCTCATTGTTCGACAACGTCGGCCCCGCAACTACCGCCTTTGCAGCGAGCTCCCGAACTCTCGATCTGGTTAAGGCCTGAACGCTAGCCTCACCAAACAAAAGCCCCTTCTCGCGCAGGAGGTGATCGGACCTGTTCGAAAATAGGTACGGGTACTGGGGGGGGGGGGGGGGGGGGCGGAAGCATAGATGACACTACGGCCTCCGTCTCAAGTGCTCCGAAAGGTCCTTCAATAAGCACTTTTGCTACGGGCAGACACACGCTATGAGCTTCCACGGCTTGTTTGATCCATGCGCACTCGCCCGTGAACATATCGGGTTCTACGTAAGAGGGGTGAACTACATCCATTGTAGCTGCGGAATCACGAAGCACTCGGCACTCTTTCCCGTTCACGAGGAAGTCTCGCATGTAAGGCTCGAGAAGCTTCATGTTCTCGTCAGTGCTGCATAATGACAAAAACACGACTTTTGTTTTTGTTTCTGGACATTGCGCCGAAAAGTGGCCCGGCTTCTGGCACGTATAACACACGCGCGCTTGCCTCGTCTCGAACCGCTTTCTGCGTTCGGCTTCGGCAGCCGCCGTCTCCTTACGTTCGGTCGGACTGCTTTCACTCGCATCCGCACTACGTGTGTCCCCCCTTGCTCTCATGGGTGTGAACTTCGGCCTCTCAGACTTGGAGCCAAATTCACCCTTTTGACCGTCCTTAGCTCCGCGAGCCCGACGCGTCACAAACTCCTCGGCTAGCTCGGCGGCTTTAGCCACTGTACTAACGTCTGGCCTATCCAAGACCCAGTACCGCACGTTCTCAGGTAACCGACTATAAAACTGTTCCAGCCCGAAACACTGCAGAATTTTCTCGTGGTCACCAAACGCTTTCTCTTCTTTGAGCCACTCCTGCATGTTTGACATAAGCCTGTAGGCAAACTCTGTATATGACTCACTTCTGCCTTTTTCATTTTCCCGAAACTTCCGACGGAACGCCTCCGCTGACAGCCTGTACTTTTTTAGCAGACTCGATTTGACTTGGTCGAAATCCTCTGCCTCCTTTCTCTTCAAGCGAGCGACTACGTCGGCCGCCTCGCCGGGTAACAAAGTGAGCAAGCGCTGTGGCCACGTTTCCCGAGAGAACCCCTGCTTCTCGCACGTTCGCTCAAAGTTAACCAGGAACAAACCAATGTCCTCTCCAAGCTTAAACGGCCGCATCAGGTCAGTCATTTTGAACGATACTCGTTCTCCTGCACCGTGTGCCTGACTTCCATTACGAGCGCGTTCCATCTCTACCTCGAGACGCTTCATTTCCAAAGCGTGTTGACGGTCGCGCTCTTCTTTCTCTTTCTCTTTTTGTTCTTTACGTTCGCGCTCGTCTTTCTCTTTTTGCTCTTTACGTTCGCGCTCGTTTTTCTCTTTTTCTTCTTGCACCCTCTCCTCAATGGTCTCAAGGCATTCCGACAGCTCGTCATCCTCAGCCTCCAACTCAAGAATAGCTCTTAGCAGTTCTGGTTTTCTGAGTTTGTCTGAGACATCCAGACCCAACTCTCTTGCAAGCTCCAGCAATTTCGGTTTGCGCAACGACTTCAAATCCATGGCTGCTCCGAATGCTGCTTTCTCTACTGCCTACTATTGTCTTGCCGCAAACTAACCCGGCAGCAACGACAACCACAATTACCAGCTCTGTTTCTGACACTAACAAAAGCCTGGCAAAACTCAGAAGAAGAAAGTCCCGCACTCACCAAACCTCGCAGCCAAGAATTCAGCGCAGTCGTTCCGCTCCAGGCAACCAGTCATCACACAGGGCTCGTTGCACTGCTCCCGGATGGTCGTTGTGCTGCTCAGCATACAGTCGACCGCATATCTTCGGTGCTGGCCTCCGTTGTCGGGATCTCACCGCTGGCAACCAGTTGTTGCAAATGGGTCGCAAGCCCCAAGGGTAGCGTTGGCCTGGCGGCCTGGGGCACAGCTGGAAACATCCGAAGGTCCTGGCAAAGGATGAGTCGACTGCCAACAGAACAACTTGTTTATTCTAGCATCGCAAAAGAGCAGCCGGTCAGGGCGACCACGTTACACGACGGAAGAAATCGAAGTCTCTTCTTGGCGCCCGGGGCAGCTGCCTTTATACCCTCGGAGTCGAGGGCAAGAAGGAACGGCTCGGGATGAGGCGCACGAGACGGCGACGCACGGACATGTTGAAACGTGACGTGACGCGTCCGCCGGGCCGGCGCCGGTCAGACCTCCTCGCCTCCCAGTTGGGGAGCTCCTCTCCCCGGCTGCCGCGCTTTGACAGGCGTGGGCACCAACATGCACACACACACACGAAGACACGTGGCATTGAAACCTGCCTGGACGCGCTTGGCGGGAGGCGTTGCGGCAGCACTGAGCGGGCCAAAATGACCGCCACTTTGAACGAAGCCCCGGCGTCCGTTGCATCCGCGCCGGCTATACCGCGCGTCGTAGGCGAAACGTAACACCTCATACACAGGACCGCATTACCGAAGGTCAGGCTAGGGACCATCACCCCTTTCCAGATCCCTCTTACCACCTCATACCTATTGTAATTCCACAGTGCCCTATTTTTCATGACAGCTGCATTCCTACTAGCTTTATTCATTGCATATTTTTCATGCTCTGTCAGATACTCAGCACTGTTATTTATCCACACCCCAAGATACTTGTACTCATTCACTGCTTTTAGCACGAACTCCTGTATTCTATGCTCGCCGCCCTCTTCATTAAATATCATGACTGCAGATTTTTCCTTACTATACTTGAAGCCTAATCTATCTCCCTCTGTACTGCATATGTCTAACAACTTCTGCAGGTCTTCCTTGTTGTCAGCCATTATCGCTATATCGTCCGCGTATATTAGTCCCGGTAATGTCTGTTTAATCCATTCCCCTTGCTTGAAAAAAGATAGGTTGAAGCCTAGTCCGCTCCCCTCTAGCTTGGTCT
The DNA here is from genome assembly GCA_030143305.2 of Amblyomma americanum. Taxonomy (NCBI): domain Eukaryota; kingdom Metazoa; phylum Arthropoda; class Arachnida; order Ixodida; family Ixodidae; genus Amblyomma; species Amblyomma americanum. The sequence continues at coordinate 3,322 of JARKHS020016134.1, read as the reverse complement.
CCAACCCTTGCAGGTACAACATGAACAACAAAGGGGACAGAGGACATCCTTGCCTAAGCCCCCGCTGTATCTCTACAGGCCCTGATACATTTTTCCCATTTTATGAGCAGTCTGCTATATATATATATATATATATATATATATATATATATATATATATATATATATATAATATATATATATATATATATATATATATATATCTTTTAAAAGATTAATTACTCCATTTTCCACATCCAATGTGCCCAGTATGTCCCACAAATGCTCCTGAGTAACGTTGTCATAGGCTCCCCTAATATCCAGAAATGCTAGCCATAAGGGCCTATGTTCCTTTTCCGCAATTTCTATACACTGTGTCAATGAAACTAGATTGTCCTCCAACCTCCTTTGTTTCCGGAACCCATTCTGTAGTTCCCCTAACACCCCCTCGTTCTCCACCCAAGCCTGCAGTCTATCCTTTATAATCTGCATCACCACCCTGTAAACCACAGATGTCACTGTTATGGGGCGATAGTTACTTACGTCTGCTTTGTCCCCCTTTCCCTTATATATCATGTTCATTCTACTTAATCGCCATTCATCGGGGACTTTCTCATCCACTATCATTTTGTTCACTACCTGTATTAATGTTTGCTTGGATTTTGGTCCTAACTTCTTTATCAACATAATAGGGATACCATCTGGTCCTGTTGATGTGCCACTAGGAACCTTCTTCTCTGCCCTTTCCCGCTAACCTTTCCGCCTCACGTCCGCCTGGCGGCCGAAAACTGGCGGACCGCTCGCGAAGCGGACCTGGCGGAAGGCGCTCCGAAACGATCGTACAGCGGCCCTAACCTAGGTCTCGCCACTGGAGCGGGCGTTTGCAGGTTGTTCTGCACGATACCCGTGAGGCTCTCTATGAGGTGCAAGAAGCGAGAAGTGCCTAGAAGTGCGAGAAGTGCCTAGCGTCGCCGCTCGTCTGAGCCAGTGTGTCGCGTGAATCACCGCTCGGCTCAAATGACATTAGATCGCAGGGGCTAGCGTCAGCCTCTGCGAATACGCCAGCAGTTGCTGCTGTTGCTGCTGAGATGCCATATCGGACAACCACAGCAGGGACTGGAAGTCAATCCCGCTGGACGCCATGGCTGGCCTGTGTGTCGGCAGTCAGTCACACAGACACTCGGTTTGTCACACCTTTGGCCCCACGTTGGGCGCCAAGAATATGGGGGTTATTCTTATAATAACGCTCAAAGGGCTAGAAGCAGTAGTCGCTCTCTAGCACCAGCGTGCCAGCCCTAGCAGTCAGAGCTGTGAAACCAAACCCGCGGTGCGGTAAGTCGCAACCACGGCGGGTTCGGGCCAGACGGGACAAACACGAGTATGCTACTCGGTTGAGCGTTTATTTCTCCCGAGCAATGCAAGCAGCAGCAAGCACCAAAGCAACCGCCGCAACGAGGGAGTGTTCCGCTCGCGTACGGGGGTGAAAGGCACAAAAAGGGTGGAGCGCACACAAAATGGTGGGGGAGGAAGGTTCCGCTCGCCTCGCGTGGCTCCTCGCTCACGGCTCGCGGCGGTCAGTTCACACGCGGTGGCCGGGCGATAACAGCAGCGGTCTCCGTGGCAGGTCTGCGTCCGCGCGTGTGCGCGGCTTCCGCCAGGAGACAAGCCGGCCTCAGGAGAACCGCGCGACCGCGCCTTATCCAGGGATGCGGAGAGGAGGTCTCTCCGTGAAAGAGGGGAAAGAGGGAAAGTCTCCACGGCGGCGTCGCTGCGGGGGCGCGAAAGGAAGCGGGGGCGGCGTGAGTGCCCTCCCTCGCAAACCTCCCGAACAGCGCGCGCATAACATCGCGTGATAATTACACGCGGCAGTTACCATGGGACAGCGGATTCGCGTGTATTCCCACAAACCGGAAGCCGAAAATAAGTCAGATTTTGTTCTAATGGGAAGCTCATCCCTAGATCTTACTTTTGCAAAAGCTGTGATAACTAAAGGTATCCAGTAATGACTAGAAAACCTGCGCGCAAATCCTTTGCCAAATAAAAAAAAATGAGCCAGATCCCGCTGATGTGCGGGTCAGAATGAGCCAAATCCATTCGTGTAAGCCTTCATTGTCAGCTTGAGCCTCGTAGGTCGGACTGTTTCGAGCATGGTTCCATTTATTCCTTCCCCTTTCTCATCGACTGCGGAGGAAATGGCGAGATCGGAAGGAGATCTGAACCCACAAGACAACGAGAAAGACGGGATTATTTATTAGCCCCGTCGCCTATCAAGCAAAGATGCGCCTCTGCTACAGTGAATGTTAGTGTTTAGCGGGGCTAGTTGGTACTGTCTTCCTAAATTCATTATTACTAGCGAAATAGCAGAGGCAAACAAGAAACGACAATACTAGTCGTTGTCCTGTCCTTCTACATCCGGTACTCGTCTACCATTTCGCTACTAATCGTGAATTTAGTATGCCACACTGAAGTAAAATATATTCTAAATCCCATCAATCCTAGCTAGTGTACTTTTCCGGAGCCCAAATGCAAGCACTCGAAAAGAAGCTGTCACGTCAGTGCTTGCGAGAGAAGCTTGCTATTCGCCTTTACTTGTTTGTGTTGAAGGACAGCACTTCCCACGATTGCACACAATGAATGTTGGGATTGTTTTTTTCTGCTGTGATGACCGCATAATCATTTTTAAGTGTTATTTTCATAAACAAAGCTTGAACACAATTGTAGAGATCAATTTTTGTGAGTGAAACTATAAATATGACATCCTGGATAGCGCTATGTTTTGTGAGGATAACAAACTTTGCGCGTTTTTCCGGGTTTGCGTTTAAGTGGACTTGGCTAACTTAGAAAAAAGCGCTTCACTCGTTCCTCATTGTGGGAAAAATGGCCGTGTTTGGGTTTTCGATAAACTCTATTGATCCAAGAACTATGATGTTTAAATTGTATTACAATGTATGAAAATGAAGCCAATTAAAACATTTTTATTAATATGAGCTTTTTATTGTTTTGTATCCTTATTATCACATTTTATTTCCGAAATCAAGAATTTTAGATCAGATTTGAACCAAACTTGCGAACATATATTTGTATCAAAAAGAAAGCAATTTAAGAAAAAACTTGGAAATATATATAAAATATCTGGCTAACCAATAGCAAAAACTTGTGAAAATATCTAAGTTCTAGCTTGTACAGTTCTCCAGCTAGAAAACAATCACTTTAAGCCCTGTAGTTGGGCACGCCGTCGGGCGAAACAATGGAGAATCCTGGCGTTATCAAATCCTGTTCAGATTATGTGCTATGTGTAAACCCCCGCAGGGGGGCGCCTGCAGCTTGCAAGCGTCGCGACGGT
>JARKHS020016133.1:0-30989 GCA_030143305.2 Amblyomma americanum | reverse complement strand
TCCTTCGCCACCTTCGCTATCGAAGCTGCATCGGCTGCATTACAAAAAAAAAAAATATGTGCCGGAAGCCAAGCGTTTTCGCAAGGGCCAATAGAACTCTTCGACCGATGCCGCAGCCAATAGTAATGTTGGGCGCAGCGTCTTGGCCCGTTTCATTTTCTGCTGCGAATGCGAAAATGCGGCGAGAACTTGGGGAGGGGAAGACTTCACATGAGACTTCAAAAATGTGATGTGACGGCCTCTCCTTAATCATTTCCTTTCGCCATAGTGAAGCTCGTTGAGGCCTCGAGCTTGAGGAGGCGTGGCGCGCCCTCTGCGTTCTGAGCTCCAAAGTATGGCAACACCTTCTCAGGGGGTGCACAAGATGTCGCTACTGTCACACTAGGTGCGGTGAAGGAAAGAGTGTCGTAAAAGCTGGTGCTTCTCAGTGTGGACACAGTTGGGCAAGCATGTCTTGAGCTCAAGAGTTACCATGCCGCGGCGAAGCAGGTTTCAGGGGGAAAATATGTGACCAAGCCTCGCCTCCAGTCACGACTGCGCATCTCATTCTCACCCGGGAGAATTCCCCAAGGAGTTGGCGAAGTACAGTCATTTGCAAGCTGACTTTAAAACGATGGAAGGCCTACAAATGACTACCGATGGCTTTGTGGAATAACTAGCCCAAACCCGCACCTTCTTAGTTCCGATTCGCAATCACATTTGGACTAAGGTTCGGACTCGCGTACTCACGGTTGACGAAGAAGGTGGAAAGGAAGATGCCGTGCACGAGGCACTGGCTGCAAAAGAACATCAGTATGACGAAGACTAGTGTGGGGTCGCTGTACTGTATGAAGGCCCGGCCCTCCGTGTTGCGCTTGACGCACACGAACAGCAGCATCAAGGTCACGATGATCAGGTGCATGAAGAAAGAGGTCAGGTAGTGGCTCGCCCAGTACACCCAGTCGCTGACGCCCATCGCGCGCAGCATCTCCCTTTTGCCTGGGGAAGCACGTGTTACGCCGACGTCTAACCATGTGCATTGGTCGAAACACACGCAGTTATACCGTATTTATTGCCCCACTTAAAGTTTCACAGAGAGAAAGTTTAAAACACCTATCGGATACAACTCTAGAATGCAGCGGCAAATTCACCACAACGGCTCGTTCCAACCGATGGCCTGAGCTTACAGCGTCATATCATCGCAGTCAGTGCATATTGCACCAGCTAGGTATCTGCGATGTTGTGCTAACATGTGCAAGGCGGTTGACCAATTACGTGAACGAGCTGATTCGCCTGGTTAGTGTACAGGGATGCCTTCCAAATGCCTTGAAAGAAGATTCAGACATAGGCATTGCGCAAAGCGTAATTTCATGCTATTTTCAAAATCTGCCCGCGAGGACCTACGGCATTTGCAGCCACGCGGAAATCTACACCGGTTATAGTCAAAAAAGAACAATCTACTGTCTCGTGTCTCTGACCATCTGTAGATAATTCATGGCGCAGAACCTGAAAACATTCTTCCAATATAGTTAGTGCATAGTTTTACCGGAGTATCAGCAAAGAATGTCAGTGACAGCAGAAGCGAAGGAGAGCGTCCCGGAGCTGTGCCCCCCGTCTCCATCGTTTCTGATGTCTCTGTCATCCTAGACTTGCTATTGTAAGTGGTTCGCGTAAGCGGTTTGCGAACCATACTGGGACCAGATACTACAGTGGCCCGAATGTGACGCCAAGCAGGAGCTGCTGGACGACCACAGCCAAAACGAATGGCAAAAGCTGCCTTATGATTACTCACGTTGTGCCCCAGTTTCAAGGATTCGTTTTAATGGGCGTTATGCCTGAAGCCAGCATTTGAAGGAAAAACATCACCAGCACGCTCAAACTTTCCCCAAACCTCATTATAGGAATAGGAAATGCGTGGAGCGAGCGTGAGCTGATACGATGGCACTGGTTTAGGCCGCGGGAAAAGAGCCTTTAAGAAATGTTCCATGACTCTTAATGGATGTCACTTGAGCATGAACATGAATCACTACTGAGTCAGTCTTGAGAAACCAGTCGTACACTGAAAGATGAAGGATTCGTTGTGCCAGTAATTTAGAGAACATGTCAATAGTCGAACCCCATAGGCAGTGGTTGCTGTACTCGATTGTCGTCGTTAAATGAATCAACGATGTTGCATAATGGCTCCCGCTAAAACCGAAGCGGTTTCATAAACACTTACGCACACAGGTACACCCATTGTCAGAAGTAAAAACCTCATGCAGTTTCATTCTGGACCGTGCTGTGTGACTAGTTATTCCCAGCCACTCTTGCAAATCTCTTGACGGTTGGAGGAACTCGTGTTTTCTCCGCGCCAAAACTTACTGCTACTAGAGCTACTAGAGTTCCGCTACATGACATAGGGCTGGCGCAGCTGGCAAAGGACAGGGTTAATCGGAGAGGCATGGGAGAGGTCTTTGCCCTGCACTGGGTGTAGTCAAGATGATCATGATGATGATGATTGTATGCTGTTACCGCACTAGTTCCTGTAAGGCACAAGTTCCTTTCATGTCAATGGCGCGTCCGAGGCACGTTTAAACAAGGTCACTAACGCTAGTGTTGCCACCAGCGCAGTAACGGTGTTCGTAAATGCTCTCACGTAGTGAGTGAAAAGCGCGATTATATCGTCTACAAATGGAAATTGCAAGCCATTGATTCCAGCCTGAATGTAACCATGGAACTGGCAACTTTTTTTTTTAATGACAACTATCGGTGAGCACTAGAACGAAGCTGATTCAGCTGGCGGAAGCTTCAACAACGAATCTAGAGCAGTCCAGGTGTCTGAACAGACGGCAGTGACTTGATGCACCAGGGTATGGATGTGGTGGAGATTTCGTTTCGAATTGTTTAATTTCCGCCTACATTACTACTCGTTCCCACTACTTGTTACGATACACCTGATGATGCAAGACTCACCGTGCTTGCTCATTGGCTATGGCTTTCTGAAGTTGAGGATTAGGTCCTGGGATTTAATCCCGGCTCTGGCGGCAGTATTTTGACGGAAGCGAAATGCAATAGACGCCTGTGTGCTCTCTGTTGTGAGTGCCCGTTAAAGAAGCCCTCATGGTGTCGAAACCATACCGGAATCCTCTATTATACCTATCATCTGTTTATACAGCTTCCTAAGGACGTGGCGTGGGTGTCCATCGTGAGTGTGGCAATACTGCTCCCTTCTTATTTTTGTAACCGTCTGGCAAGGAACTTCCATCACCTTTGTCTCTATGAAAGGTACAGTTGGGGACCGTGGCGGCAGCGAGAATATGAGCTCTGAGGAAAGAACCTATAAAAAGGCCCCACTAACATTAGCTTATTTTCACTTACTCGATCGCGTCCTTATCTGTTATGCCTTCTTTCCTCACCGGTGGCTTTCTCGTCGGTGATGTTGGCGACGAGGACAGTGAAGGGGATGAGTACGCCGAAACAGAAGCGGGTCAGAACCAGGGCGTAGTTCTTCAGGTCCCTCTGCTCGATGTAAGTGGGGAACGGGAACCGCTGCAGCCGCAACTCCTCCACCGAATGCTCGTAATGGAAGCGTTCGGCCTGCAACTCCAGGTGGCGCTGTTGAAGAGCCCCGATGATTGGCAACAGGGTGTGGATCTCTGGGAAGCGCTCCTCGGCCACGGGACCCTCTGGTTGGGCGATAAGCCGCTGCCGGTAGTCCACCTGGCCAAAGGAGCGCGACAAGGAAGCCAGGGGAAGCTCATAAACTTTATCATTCTTATGTTTTTATTGCATCCAAACAGACGCGAACAAGCGCTGGTTCCTTTTCTGTCGGTCTGCGTCGCGGAACAACCTCGACAGGAGAGCCGACTTTACCGAGAAGAGTGAGTGACTTGTGTTTTGTTAGGTGGAGCTTTGAAGCGCATCCCATCAATAGATTAGCGACGTATTGAGTGCGCTTGGTGGTAACAATTTCGCGTCCTATGCCGCTGCTCGTCAAATGCATTTCGTTTTGCAGCATTGTCTACAGGTGGCGCCCTTGTCTGTGAGGAGTTTTGGTGGTAGGAAAAATGCACAAAGGAGCGTTGGTGAATATATAAAGGGTAGGGGGAGAGCACAGCAATGCGCACATCCTGTGGTGCCAGCGTGGCAACATCGCCTTGCTTTAAATGCATTGAGTTCGTTGGAGTAAGCGCTCCTGACTAGCATTATCCTGGTGGTGGTATTGGTGTGCTAAGAGCTCTAGCAAATACGAAACTACAGCAAAGTGCGACTTTCATATTTACGTCACTGCTGTCACTTGAATATCTCGTACAGATCATGCGCATAAATTTGAACCATTCATTGAATGCTCGCAATTTCCCATTTGCGTTGTTTGTAAGAGAGTAAAATGCCTGAACTGCTAACATCATGAATATTGCCTAATTATACCCATCCTGCTCATCGTTAGTACGGTTTCTTGTATCAGACGCAGCATTGCAGCTTGTTTAAGCTTGCTGTTGTTGAGCGTGTGGTATTACTTCGTATTTTCTGTATCTGCTTACATATTACAGTGCACCGTAGGGCCATGTCCAACATGTACAGAACATTTTTTTTTATTCGAAAATCATCATCATCATCAGCCCTACTACACCCACTGCAGGGCAAAGGCCTCTCCCATGTCTCTCCAATTAACCCTATCGTTTGCCAGCTGCATCCACCCTTTGCCTGCAAACTTCTTAATCTCATCCGCCCATCTAACCTTCTGCCGCCCCCTGCTACGCTTACTTTCTCTTGGAACCCACTCCGTTACCCTTAAAGACCAGCGGTTATCTTGCCTTCGCATTACATGCCCTGCCCAAGCCCATTTCTTTCTCTTGATTTCGACTAGGATGTCATTAACCCGTGTTTGTTCCCTCACCCACTCTGCCCGCTTCCGATCTCTTAACGTTACACCTATCATTTTTCTTTCCATGGCTCGCTGCGTTGTCCTTAACTTAAGCTGAACTCTTTTCGTTAGCCTCCACGTTTCTGCCCCGTAGGTGAGTACCGGTAAGATTATGCTGTTGTACACTTTCCTCTTGAGGGAAATTGGTAAACTGCCACTCATGATCTGCGAGAATTTGCCATATGCGCTCCACCCCATTCTTATCCTTCTAGTTATCTCCCTCTCATGATCCGGATCAGCTGTCACTACCTGCCCTAAGTAGACGCATTCCGGCACAATTTCTAGGCTCTCGCGGCCAACTGTGAACTGTTGTTCCCTTGCTAGGCTGTTGAACATTACCTTGGTTTTCTGCATGTTAATTTTTAGACCCATCGATCTGCTCTGCCTGTCTAACTCGTTGATCATGATTTGCAGTTCACCTCCTGAGTGACTCAGCAAGGCAATGTCATCAGCAAATCTCAGATTATTTAGGTATTCTCCATTTATTCTTATTTCCAACTGTTCCCAATTCAGGCCTCGAAATACCTCCTGCAAACATGCGGTGAACAGCATTGGCGAGATCGTGTCTCCTTGCCTGACGCCCTTCCTTATTGGAATTTTATTGCTGACTTTATGGAGGACTATAGTAGCTGTGCAGTTGCTATATATATCTTTCAGTATTTTGACATAAGGCTCTTCTACCCCCTGATTACGCAATGCCTGTATGACTGCTGAGGTTTCCACTGAGTCGAATGCTTTCTCGTAATCAATGAAAGCTATATAGAGAGGTTGGTTATATGCTGCGCATTTCTCTATCACCTGATTGATATTGTGAATATGATCTATTGTAGAATATCCTTTACGAAAGCCTGCCTGATCATTTGGTTGATTAAAGTCTAACGTTGCCCTGACTCTATTAGCGATTACCTTAGTAAATACTTTGTAGGCAACGGATAGTAAGCTGATCGGCCTGTAATTTTTCAAGTCCTTGGTGTCTCCCTTCTTATGAATTAAGATAATATTTGCATTCTTCCAAGCTTCTGGTACAGTCGAGGTCATAAGGCATTGCGTATACAGGGTGGCTAGTTTTTCTAGCACGATGTCCCCTCCATCCTTCAACAGATCGGCTGTTACCTGATCCTCCCCAGCTGCTTTTCCCCTTTTCATTGCTTCTAAGGCTTTCTTTACTTCATCTTTCGTTACTGGCGGGATGACGCATTGCTGTGCACTGCTGTCTTCCTCATTAGCGTTCTGATTACATTGGCTACTGTACAGGTCTGTGTAGAACTCTCCGGCTACGTTAGCTATCTTATCCATATTGCTAATGACATTGCCCTGCTTGTCTCTTAATGCATACATCTGGTTCTTACCTATGCCCAGTTTCCTCTTCACTGTTTTTAGGCTACCTCCGTTCTTTATAGCATGCTCGATTCTCTCCATATTAAACTTCCTTATGTCGGCTACCTTGCGCTTATTTATTAACTTTGATAGCTCCGTTAGTTCTATTCTATCGGTAGTGTTAGATGCCTTCATGTTTTGGCGCTTCTTAATCAGATCTTTCGTCACCTGAGATAGCTTCCCGGTATCTTTTCGAACTGTCCTACCGCCTACTTCTACTGCGCACTCCGTAATTATTGATGTCAGGTTATCGTGCATTGAATGAACATCAAGATCATCTTCCTCAGTTAAAGCCGAGTATCTGTTTTGCAGCGCTATCCTAAACTCCTGTGCTTTCCCTCTTACGGCTAACTCGTTAATGGTCTTCTTCTTTGCTAGCTTCTTCCGTTCCCTCTTCAAATCTAAGCTAATTCTAGACCTTACCATTCTATGGTCGCTGCAACGCACCCTTCCGAGGACGGCCACATCCTGAATGATGCCAGGTTTAGCGCATAGTATGAAGTCGATTTCATTTTTAATCTCACCATTGGGGCTCTTCCAGGTCCACTTCCTGTTTTCTCGTTTGCGGAAGAAGGTATTCATGATCCGTAAATTATTTATATCCGCGAATTCGACTAATAACTCTCCCCTGCTATTTCTAGAGCCTATCCCATAGTCACCTACCGCGTGGTCGTCAGCCTGCTTCTTGCCCACCTTCGCATTGAAGTCGCCCATCAGTACAGTGTACTGCGATTTTACTCTATTCATTGCTGATTCTACGTCCTCATAGAAGCTTTCAACTGTCTGGTCATCATGGCTGGATGTGGGTGCGTAGGCCTGCACCACTTTCAGCTTGTACCTCCTATTCAGCCTAATTACTATAGCTGCTACCCTCTCGTTAATACTGTAGAACTCCTCTACGTTGCCAGCTATATCCTTATTAATGAGGAAACCCACACCTAGTTCTCGTCTATCCTCTAACCCGCGAGCGCACATTATGTGTCCGTCTTTTTTTAGTACTGTATACGCCTCACCTGTCCTCCTAACTTCGCTATGCCCTATCACATCCCATTTAATTCCCGCTAGTTCCTCGAACAGCACTGCTAGGCTAACCTCACTAGCTAAAGTTCTAGCGTTAAACGTTGCCAGGTTCAGATTCCAATGGCGGCCTGTCCGGAGCCAGAGATGAAACTGAGCACAATTCAATATGTACAATAATAACTGGACCCATAGCCAGGGGCTAGTTTCGGGTCCAACACAATACAATACAACATATTTGCAGCACGCGGAAACGAACATTTCTATTCCTAAAATGAAAATTAGAACATTATAAGATTTGCGGAGAAAAAAATACAGGAATACAAACAAAACGCTCACAAAAAACATATTTCTCTTCGAAACAAAAAGTAAAAAATTCATACCATATACTTCACATATTCATCAGAAACATTTTGAGGGATCGACAAAATTTGTTTCTGTTTTAACCTCATTAGGAATGCCATTCCAGATTAAAACTCCATTGAATTCTAATAATCTTTGCCCGTAAGTATTGTGACAGGCGGGCAAATTGAAATGTTTTGCACTAGCAGCCCTAGTCTCCCTTTTAGGAGTTATAAAGATACTGTGGGGAAGCGGTTCATTGAGCTGTAGCATTTTATGAATTGTCTGGGCTATCTTTAATGTATACATGGAATGGAAAGGTAGAATGCCGGTGGACTTGAAAAGTGGTTCAGTAGAGTCAGTATATTTTGAATAAGTAATTATTCTTATCGCTCTCTTCTGCAATCGGATTACAGGTTCGAGATATGTGGGGTATGTGTTACCCCATGACTCCATGCAGTAGATTAGCTGGCTTTGTATAAAAGCAGAGTAGAGTATTCGGAGTATAGAGAAATTAAAGCATTCTCGCGCTTGTAATAAAATATGGCAACCATATGCCAGCTTTGAGCAAACTTGCTTTACTTGATTCTTCCAGTGCATATCAGAATCAAGATATACGCCAAGATATTTAAAACTGCTTACTTCTTGTATTGGCTGGTTATTTAAATACAAAGCAGCATTTTGGTAGTTTAATTTTTTTCCCCTAGAGCGGAACAAAGTATATTTGGTTTTCTGAATGTTAACGGAGAGGTGGTTGTTAGTAAACCAGTTAAGAACCATTTCCATCTCTTCGTTTATCTTTTTGTTGAGTTCATCGATTGTGTCTCCTATAAATATTAAAGCTGTGTCATCAGCGTACATCACTGCTTGAGAATGTTTTAGTATAGACGGGAGGTCATTTACATAAAGCGAGAAAAACATTGGTCCCAGGACTGAGCCCTGTGGTACCCCAGTCAGCACGACCTGCGCCCCAGAAATAACGTTATTCATTACAACATGCTGTACGCGGTTTGTAAGGTAACTATTAAAAAAATCTAACATTTTCCCTCGGAAGCCATACTTACTGAGTTTATTAACAAGGATTATATGATTAACCGTATCGAATGCCTTTTTAATATCTAAATACACCACTATGGCAATCTTATTATCGTTGAGGGCAGTATTTATCATTTGCGATAGGACAAGGACTGCGGAGGCTGTTGATCTATGCGGCGTGAAGCCATGCTGACTTGGGCATATAATATTAAACTTACCTATAAATTTCTTTATGCGTATACATAGTATTTTTTCAAAAACTGTATTGATGACACCAAGGACTGAAATTGGCCTATAATTACTCGGTTCCGACAGTTCCCCTTCTTTATGGATAGGCACGACTTTAGCTACTTTTAGTCTTGCAGGAAATATTGAACATTCTATAGAGTGCGTAAATAGGTGTAATAGGTGCATGGCTAATATGTCAATATTATCTTTGATTATTTTTACTGGAATGGCGTCCAGACCCGGGGATTTGCTTACTTGAAGTGTGCTTATGAAAACACGTTCTAGCTGTCATCCTTTATCCTTGCATTTCTTGCATTTGATTCGCTATGACTAGAAGCATCGTGCGTTGGTGTAACCATTTTCGGCTTTTCTTTTTCTTTGGAAATGAAGTTATCCGCCTTACCCATTTATGTATTGCGCAATCGGGCCTTCAGGGTAAGAACTGAACAGAAATATTAAGTTCATACCTCCCGCCCTATTTCCTTTGCGAAGATGGGATACCAGTAAGTTTAGCTTCCTTATAAGTAAGTTCAAGGGGTCCGGAGATTACTTCGTTATAGTCGTAGCTTTGTTATAACCGTGTTGACCGACCTCCCGAGGGGAAATGTCATTCTTTCGTAATATCCATTATTTTGCTATAAATCGTTTCGTTAAAACGAGGTTCGACTTAGTTGTAACACCACTGTCCCCATGAGAGCATGCGCCTGCAGACCACGTCTGAACCATACCACCAGATAAAGTGAACCCTCCTAGTATAAACTGAGCAGTCCCATGCCGCAACAGTGCAGAGGCGCACCTGCAGATCGTAGGGCAGACGACCAGCGAGGAGAGACACGTGCAGGCTGACAGGCTGCGAGGCGGTGTCGTTGACGTCGACGCCGGCGTACAGGAGCCGCACAGATCGCTGGGGCGTCTTATGCTTGTAGATGTGTGAGCGCAGCTCCTCAATCTCCATCAGCTGGCTCTTGGTGGGCACCTTCACCAACTTTCTCACACCCAGCTTTGCGAAGGCGTCTTGAGTCAGCCGGTTCAGGTACTTGTTATCCGCGGGAAAGAAGAACACCTGAGACCGAGAAGAGGTCAAGATCAATTAATCTTCTGCGCGCATTGCAAGGATACGAGTCTGAGTGTACACGGTGGTCCTCACGCTCGACTGTCTGCGTGTAGGAACAAGCATATTCGAATATCCCTAATTTAACGTGACCAACACATCAGGCCATTTTCGGAGGTTAGGGGATCGTGACGTAACCTATGAGGTGCCCTGCTATGAGGTTATTGACGCCGCTGTAGCTTTCTAAAAACCCGTCCGTTCAATTTTGACTTAAACTTGTTTGTTTCCTTATTTTAAAAAAAATGAACTTCTATGGGTTTCGAAACGTCAACTTGAATTTCTTTGGCATCGTCACTGACAGTGTTTCTTCGTAACCGCGTAAGGAAGATAAATGTGACACCCCTTGACGCCATATGGGACCGAATGCGCCCATATGCACAGCTCTCGCAACAAAGTTTGAAATTACTTCCCGAAGTTCTTAGAATTTATGTGTTTGCAACAAAAAAACAACAACAATGGTTAAAGCCAAATCGTATATAAAGGATTGGGTTAAACCAAGAACAAAGTAGCTGTTTAGTTTAAACAGAGGTACTGGTGTTTTACTGCTCGGTCGGTTTTAAATTCTGTCTTTGATTCTATCTTGTTTGACTTGACCAGTGTCTTCATTTGCATGTTCCCATGATGATATCAGGAAGGCAAAATTTCTCCCATCCCGAGTTTAAGTAACCACTTCCAAATACTGTTTTTGTTTCCAGAAATGAGCATCACATCACAAGCACAATTATCAACTTCCCATACCTCCTCTATGTGGGCCTGGTCGCGCTGTGTGTTCCAGAAGGTGTCCGTGCGCGAGGGCTTGTAGATGGTGTCCGCAACCCTCACCAGAGGCTCCCTGACCACTGAATCCTCCTCGATGCCCAGCAGCATAACGAGGATGAAGGCGACCTCCGCCAGAGTGGTGCTGTAGTGGCGTGCCAGCCTCTTGATGTACACATTCTTCCAGAGAATTACGTACAAGTGCTTCAGCGAGAGGAGGCAGCGAGATGCACGCGTGCGGGTAGCGTCGAGGCCACTAAATAGCTCTGCGAAGAAAAGCGATGAGCAACGCGATGATTGACACGATGCAGTGTATAGAACACAGACAACTACACCCAAGTTTTCCCTACTCCTGTGCAATGTGCTGTGACTGAGGGACTTTGTCTGAGCAAGAGGCTGGTGCCGACGGCTTTGGCGTCGGCCACCATTTGTACGTACCGATTTACTGGGTGTTGAATTTCGTCTTTGTGCGATAAACGAGCGAAATTACCTTCACCTATAGTGATAGGAGCATTGGCGTATACAAGCACGTGTATTAAATGGCTTAGAAATTGAGTCATCTGCGAACTAAATAAAGTTTGGTTTGGTTCAAGTGGTTGAACGACCGAAAGCGACTCGGGCTATGAGGGACGCCTTAGTGGAGGACCCCGGAGGACAAAATGAAGTGCTTTTCTGAAAAGAGATTGTATCACCCTTCCTTCATGCAATGCTCTATGCTCCTATTATGCTATGTTCCTGCTTGTATTTTGTAGTCTTTCTCAATTAATCACTAATTATGCTATGTGCCCCCCCGTCATAACCCGCTTGGCTTGGCCATGCGAGACGTGAGGCTGGTATAAACGAGCACAGAAAAGTCAGCCATATAAAGCGCCGACATTTGCTTGTTAGCGAAACAGATGAGTGTCAGCCAGGTAGGGATGAGACATGAGAGGTGCGTAGGCCAGCAAGAGAAGTTATGGAGAATGTGTTGCGATCTGCGGTCACGTGATCAAGGTGAGCGTGGTACAGGCTGCACTCAGAGGCGTGAGACAGTATGCCATATCAAAAGCATTGAAATGTTTTCCCACATATTTGCATGTGGCCTGCAGAAGCCTCTACACTCGAGCATCGAGCGTTGTCACAAACGTCCACGGCCAAAACGAAGCAGTACGGTTAGGATGAAACGAAGGTGTTCATTGCGAGCCAAAAGTAACAGCATTTACTATGTGGAGTATTTAATAAGGAGCTCTCTATTTATGCGATAAAGGCTGTGCAAAGGTGTTTTTTCGGATTTTTTTCAACAAACGGTGATCAGTGCACAGCAGCCGTTTTTTCACATAAGGCGGCCACAGCCAGTGGATAATTCTCGTCGCCAACATCCACATCAACTAAAATCAAGAAACTTTCAGTTACTGCACTCAGCGGGAAATGTTTATATCAGAAACATAGTGGCGGTGGTATTTCTAGATTATTCCATCTGGTAGAACTATCCTTGCACACATGTTTTCAGAAAATTAATAAATTTTCAACAAAGTTTGCGTAATTATGCATGCAAGGCGGTGAACTGGTGTGAAAATCTCCTCTGGTGTAACGCAACTTTCGTTCAGCTTGCCGGGAGTGAAGCGGAAAAGTTGTTAGGTATACGTCTTGCTAGTTGCTAGGCCTTGGAAAACGAAACCGCTTACGCAACTGCTGCGTCCCAACTGAGAGGAGTTTCATGCCGATCATAACGCTTTGCATCAGTAATTACGCGGATTGAACTGAACATTTTGAGGCGAGTATATCGGAAGACTGTGATCCTGGAAGAATCCTAACAAAATTAAGGAATCTTGGGATCCGAGTGCTTCTAAATTTACATTTAATACATGCACGCTAACTGCTGTGGCTAAAACGCTTAATTGGTTTTTAGTTAAGTTGCATGCTGCTGACTAAACTTATCCGCCCAATTGCGCCCGCCTGGTAGCAACAAGGGAATTCGTATGGCTTGCATCTTATCTTTTTCTTCTGAAAACCTAATTTTTCACAGCCTACATAATGAAACCACCTGGGGCCCTCTCAGGCATCGTCATGTAGAGAAATATAAATCCTCCAACCTGAAGTTCTCACCACAATAAGTAACAAGCATCTCGATCGTGACGCAGGCAATCTGAAGAAAGTTGGTAGCCGAATACAAGGTGACAATGACCTAAGGGCCTTTTAGAAAATAGCAAACTGGATAAAATTGCACTATTTGGCTTTGCATCAGTAGAGTACTACCAAGAAGAGCACTCTGCTCTACTTCCGGAGCATGAGGTCTCTTGCAATATTTGTGCTTCCTCATCGTCCCTGTCACGGACTCAAACGGCCCGTGTACTGTGCGATGCCAGTGTACATTAAAGAATGCCAAGTGCTCGAAAATTCCGGTGCCCTTCACTACGGCGTCCCTGATAGCCTGAGTCGCTTTGGGACGTTAAACCCCCATAAAGCAAACCAAACGTTCCTTTAACGATACAAATACTCCCGAACAGCCCCTGAAGGCTACTAGCCGTTTATTATCGAGTACAGGCAGAACCCGCAGTCTTCGGTTCGGCTGGTGGCGAGAGTAGACATGTAATTTCAAACACCGCGCAAAGGCTCTTCCGAGCGCTTGGTGGAGAACCAAGAAGGTTCCATTCTTGATAACACTTCCAGGCTTCGTCACACCTCAAGGGGAATAAGTCCTTGTAGAAATGTGAAGCACTCTTCACGAGAGCAGCAAGTTTATCTCACCAAAAATGGCAGCTCTCTAGATCGCGCACCGCAAGGTTGGGCTGGGTTATGTTAGGCCTCGAGGTCGTTGACGCCAAGAACTACATGAAAAACGTTCTTAAATAGGAAGCAGGTAAACGCGACGCGGAGTTAATGGCTACTACATATTACCGCCACGGTGATCATTATAGGTAAGCCGTTTATTCCGAATGACGACCCTGACATGACTACCGCTTTACGAAATACGCTGACGCCTGCCAAATTTGGCACTCGATCAAGTCAGGACGACCCGTTTTCAACCGCTGGGGCTCCCCTGCCCTGAATCGAGCGAGTCACTCACCTGGGTCCACAGTCATGGCGGTCGCTACAAATCACGCCTTGCGTGTAAAGGAAGAACGTCAGTGATAGCTCGATGCGGAACAGTTGTTCTCTGCGCGTGTTCGCCGGGATGACTCCTCGTGCCTAGCGGCCGCGAGACGACAACCCTTCTTTTTCTTCTATTAGAAACAAGCACGAGCCTGCTGAAGAAAACCAGTGACATTGGATTTGATTTGGCTTGCGGCTCCATTTGATGTCGATGCTGATGAGACTTGCGATTGAATCGAGTCGCTGCGGCACCAAGTATGAATCGAATCAAAAATCAAACCGGCAAAATATCGTTCTGGGGATTACCTAAACAAAAGGTTCGAATGAGGGTGGCGATGTGAAGCTTTTTAATCCGTTAGCATGAGAGACCTCATCGGGAAATAAAAGCGGCATTGCATGTTTCCAAGGTTACAGGTAACGTGTAGGACGAGCTCCAGAAGTCCATTGCGCGGGAAGCTAGAGCAAACTGGGTCTCATATTTGATTTGATTTGATTCGACACGTCCGGCAAAAGCATCAACAGCTTAGACTGCTATTGCACTGCTAACGCACAATACAGCTAGGTGGCCTTGTGAATTTCTTTTTTTTTTAGTAATGCGTCGTGAAGGAAGCTTAGAACGTTGTTTCGGGCTGCAGGGCAAATGTACGAGGAATGCGGTCGTCTTTATTCTAAAAGCCCACAAACTAATCTTATAATATTGCTCGAGAATCCGGATGATGTATCATAGTGTGAGGTTCCACAACGGACCCACCTCACTTAGGAAACCGGCGCGCACAGAAGTCGTCGTTAAGTAAGTCCGCGACAGGCGCCGCACATCACAACATGCAATGAAACGTACTGTGGACACACCCGTCAGTCGTTGGCTATATGGCCATCACAGTCGGCCGTTAAGAAGGCCAAAGATACTTTCAATTTCTACAGATTTGTTCGCTTCCTTTTCCCTTCACCTGCGCCACGAAAAGCAGACAAGAGGCAAGAGCGTCGCGAAAGAGAAGCTCTTCCATTAATAGAAGATAATGAATAATTTAACTAGTGTGTGAATAGTGCTCATATGCTAAAGAATGCGCTGTCGGGAGGGCCAGAGAAAGATGAAAAACAAGGCTCAAGAATTATCAAAATTAAGTAATAAAAAAGATAAAATGACGCGATGCTTGAATTTGGGTGAAAATGCAACAAAAAGAATGCTGTAAGGTTTTAAATGTAGTTAACAAGTCCATTGCGCAGAGTTTTTCAAGTTCGTCTATTAGTCCAGTGTGGTGCTTTGCCGGTGGACCTCAGACCCTCGCGGATAGATTTTCCATCGAGAGAGGCTGAAGTGAACAAAGGTCCTTTTTAAAGCTTTTCATCCCAGAAGAGCCAAGCGCGTGGTCAGGAAAATCTTCTGCCTATTAGAAAACTGAAGGGCAGCCTGTGACACTGGGGATCAAACCCAGCACCTGCCGAATGCGAGTCGCTCTACCACAAGGGCACCACTTGGGTCAAAAGATGACCGCCCCTAACAACAGAGTAATTAGTTTTAGAGAACGTGCTGGGCCATCTTTCCGAGGGTTCAGGTCCTATGATAGCCGAGCACCAGGCCGGGAGCGCCCTCGTGCCCATTTTAACGGCAGGTACCCGGCGACACCGGAGTGTCTCCCACGGCCGTGGCCGGCGTGCGTTCAACCACGCGGCCATCGGTGAAAGGATGGCCACCTTTTTTTAAAGGAAAAAATACAGCGCGAACATAGACGACGGACGAAGAAGGTGTGCACAACACAAGCGCCGACAGGGAAACTTCCCAGAGCGAGCTAGGTCGTCTGTCCGCATGTTGAGGTCCCATGGATAATGGCCGAGCACCAAGCCAGGAACGTGCCCGCACGAATTTCACAAGTGGGTACCCGGCGACACCTAAGCTCCTCCCCCGCCGTGGCGGATGCTCAACGACAAGTCCATCCGTTGTTGGATCGGGGAGCCTAGAAGGAACGCCATAGGCCCCCTTTCCAGATGGATACTCTTAAGCGGCCGATCACCCGGCCGGGGGCCATTTACCCATTTATGGCGGTTTTCACTACATGAGGGTGTAGAGTTGCCCTAACTAGCATGTAAACCGTATCAGGTAACAGTAATGGACAGCGCTACGTTTATGCGGATATGGAAAAGAGCGCCCGCGTTTTTCCAGTCCCTGTTCCGGTATATTTGCTCATTTACAGAAAAAAAACTTGTTCCCCCAGAGGCTCAGCCACCTTTCAAAACCAAGAGTGCACAGGCGACTGATGGGAATGTAATTTTCTTGCGTTAGTGGCACAGTTACGTTGTGGCGAAAGAGCCGTGATATCTGCGTCCGAAGCTTTCATTACTCAAAGCCCCTGACCGATCGGAGCAGAACAACTGCGGGTGCCCACGGACAAAACTGATATCTCCCACCTACGAGCCACTAACCACCCACCTCCACAAGCATCTACCTACTAGAAGGCCTGGGGGAAATTAAATTTAAGGACGCAATGCAAACGCGATAAATCTGGAAACGAAATGTACAACCAATTTTTCTAACACAAATTTGTCGCATCTCATCGCATGATCGCCTGTTAATTTTTCTCGTGTTATTTATCCTATTTCATTGTTCTCAGATTCCTGTCTTTATACACCAGTCCCCGCTTGTAGCCGTTTGCAAAAGACTTCATACACCATTATCCTATGATTAACAACTGCGTTTGTGTTTGTGTTGGTTTAATGGCCCATAGGCAGCTAAGGCCATCTTGCGCCAAGCACACTTACCAATTGCACTCTATGGTGCTTTTGGGGCAAAATTCTTTCGCGCCATTAAAACCTATTCTTACATTCTGCACCTGAGTGCAATTTACGAGGGTGAGGCAACAACTTTGATAAGCGCGCTAGTCACATTTTCGCCCCACTATCACGCGCACGTCTGAAAGCTGTTGCCGCGTGCTCATAGCTTCCACTCCATGGAAGGAGTGGTGAACTATAATATAACCTAACGTTACCCTCGTGGCAATATTGAGTGCTTTTATTTTTGCAGCTATACGTTTCAGAGGCTCCATTGATTGGACGGTTTGTAGCACAGCCCAAGGTTGCCGGACCGAATCTCGACCGCAGCGCTCACATTTCGGCACAAGTGAAGTGCATGTGTGAGTTCCGTACTATGGAATGTAAAGTCCCACAGCTTCCGGTTAAGCTAAGCCACCTGACGACAAATAGGTTGCCCGATGGATTACCGTAGCATTTACTGAATGCGTAAGGCAGCATTTTGAATCGATTTTCTTGTAATGAATTTTTTTCGAAGGAACACTTTACAGCATCTGACATCTACATCTTTGGATTTTTTGTACCTTTTAGGTTGTACCCTTCAGGTACATCCCTGAAGCCTGCTTTGTGGCAGGCCGCCCAACTACCCACTGGGTTGTGGGCAACCTGCCGGGGTGTGTATACCTGGCACGCTCTCACTTGGGTAAGGGCCTGGATGAGGGGTACACCTGGGTAAAGGCCTTCAGGTCAAATGCCTTAGGCACGTAACGACCGTAAGTGACCACAGTAACTGGTGCTACTGCATGATATTCAGCGCTTAGCCATCATAAGACGCCTGCTAATTATTTTATTTCCATCTCAGTATTATTCTGTACGGTGTCACACAGGTAGGGGTTGGACTTTCTTTTTTTACTTCGGCGGACTTTTGTTTTTATTTCAGGATGATACTTTGGGTTTTTTTTTCGGCGAAAACAGCTCTCGACAAATAAAATACTGATTCTTTTCGGTACCTTAATGTAGCAAATCTATGTGATCAAAAGTCCTTTAAAATCTATCGCAGTATTTTCCCAGTAATTAACGGACAAATTTTAGTACCTGCAGCTCTAGAAAAAAATGTTTACCTTCAATAATGGAGTGAAGTTAAATGAAGACAAAACTGAAGTAGAAGTTTACTTGTAAGAACTAGGTTGACATGTTATCCTTGGTTTATCACGCTGCTTTGAAAGCGAGGGCGGGGCTTCACGTGGTCCACGTGTTGCTGGCAGCGATAGAACTGCCGTTCAATCGTCGCGGTAGCCAAAATATACTTTCGTGACACCCATTCGCCATTTCGTTCCAATGTCCCACATGCATTTGATTAACCTAATAAACGGACTAACTGCTCTGAGCAGGTAATGATAGGTGAAGAAACAGTGCTTAGCTAGAAGACAGCGAGAGGATGGTGGTTTCCGGGTCTGCAGAAGCATGTAATCTAGCGGAGCAACAGCTCAAATCGCATAACTGCGCTGTTTATCCTATAATACCATCGCTGCAGCACGCCCTTGGCTTGCCCACTCAATTTTCAACTTAGGGTAAGCAACTCTCATGAGAGCTGCCAGCTAGCTTTGCCTTGCGGGCCAAAAATAATGATCAGTTTTCGCTTAGAACGGAACTTCGGAAGCTGAATTGGGCGTACTTCTATAGCTTTTTTTCGTTCAAACCGAAAAATCTTACCATTACATATAGGGCAAGAGCGAAAGCAACCTTTTTTGCTAATTGAAAAAGCGTCTCAGCTTTGTGCAAGTACGCACGTCTTCCCAATTACAGCAATATTACACCGACTATACTGGCCAACTTTCACCGGAGGCATCCGAAAGTGTGAACTGCGTAACAACCACAGGGGTATCTGTATGCCGGCTAAACTGGACCGCAGCCGCACTCCTCGCAAGAGGACCTGCCTGATACTTGACATGTTTATAGTGTTCCTCACTGGACATTGCAAGTTACATGAACTGCGCTTAAGTTCCGTGCTTATATACAGATATGACATTCAGGTCTAAGTCTGTACCGCATAATGATATTCAGTAAATATATGTATGTGTAGTGGCTTTCGTTCCCGTATGAGGGCGTAACGATAGGCCCATGTCTGGAGTCACTGGGTATATGGCCCGTCTCGAGCCTCTCAGGTATCTGACCAAGCTCCAAAAACAGCAAAAACTGGCAACTTTTACTTGAGCGCAAATCTCGACTGTGGTACAAAATCAAGGAAGGCCCACATCTTTCCACAGGTCCATGACGTCGCTTCCACGCGTCTTCAGCTCGATCCAGGCCTTCATCCTGGTTATCTGCTCCGGCTTGAAGTGGTTCTTCCAGTCCCCAACCACACCCTTGCGCACGAACTCCCCTTTTCCTTTCTTCTCCCACACGTCGCCGAAGTTCTCCTTCGCCGACTTGATGTACCGCTCCCTGACTTCCGCGGGAACAGCTTGCATGGTCTCCGTCCAGTTCATCAACTTCGCATTGATGGACTTCATGCTCTCCAGACTGGTCGCTGACAGCACCCTCTCCAGCCGCTCTGGGTGCTTGCGAAGGTTGTCGCCGCACTCTTCCTTGTCGAAGAAGTCTCCCAACTTGAGAACCCAGCCAGCCGTGTCCTTCTTGAGTTCCTCGTAGGTAACGAAAAGCACGTTGGGGTCGTTGCGGTGCTCGTACCAGGATAGCAGGTGGTCGAAGTAGTCACCGAAGTCAACTTTGCCCTCCACAAACATGTCGAAGAACTGGTCGAACGTGCCCTCTTCGAATCGGTACGTCGGGAGACGGCTGCGACACCAAACATAACACTTCTTTCAGTAAATATGCACATTTCATTCTTTTTTTCAGGCCAGTCAGCAAAATAAAGGCTGTGCAAAGCATTTCATTGCTAGTGCCGCTACTCCCTGTGATCTCATTTCAACATTTTCTATGTTATAAAGGTTCTGTTTTCAGATAGATGAACTTTCTTGGGGATTATTATGTTGTACTTTATCGGTACAGGCCAACCTCAATTTGTCCTTGGCGTCCCGTAAAAGTACGCCTTTACGGTCTTGTGGCACCCAACGAAAAGTACTTGGGGACAACAATGTTTTAAAGTAAATTGTCAAACGAAGGGAAACCAGCATTTGAAGCAAGTTCATCGAATTCCCTTTGTAATTACGGAGACCTGTGGCTGGTTTCTTAAAAAATATTACTGACTATTTTTTCATGTTTTGGAAGTAAAGGAGGAGCCATTTTTGAATTCCTATGGTAGTTTCTTCGTATATTGAAACAAACCAGCAGCGATCGAAATACCATACACGTGCATTTGCGGATGCGACAGTATTTTTATAGCATGACACTGCCCGCTGCTGTCTGTCACACTCCTCGCATCTCAGAGCACACTCATGCTGTTATGCAAAGAGGCCAACAACAACCACTAGTTTCTATTCTGCAGCAGCAAACAATGCATGTGACGGACGTTATGTACAGTCTCTGCGAAAAGTTTGAGGACGACAACTGTCAGTCTTGGATCGAACGGTCTGGCAGTGTATTTCCCATGGCACCACTCCGAAGAAGGGTAAAAGGCTACGTTAAGTCCACTGCTACGTTTACCAGCAGCAAACCGTGAGACCTGGGCACTTTTCACAGAGGCGGTACGAACACTTGAGTCAATTCTTAGAAGTTTAATTCACAGTTAGCGAGAAAGAACACAAACGCGTACCTGGTGTGGTAGTAGAAGGACACGCAGCAGTCGTAAGGGTTGCGAGCCACGTACACGTACTTGGCCTTGGCCGAGTACGGCTGCTTGTCGAAAGGCAGGTGAGTCTTGATGACACCAGGTCGGGCCATAGCGCGGGCTCCTTCGGCGCCCGAGACTTCGAGGAACGGCATGGCCTTCCACCGCTCCTCGCCCATGGTCTCTTGCTCAGCGCCGCTCGTCAGCACGGCGTAGGCAATGTGGTGCATCCACGTGCTCCCGCACTTTGGGTAGCTGATGACAAAGACGTCGTCGTCCAGCGGTTCGTACGAGAGCGCGGACCGAATGACCCAGTCCGCGAAGAGCCGGTTCACGTGAAGACCCATGACCTCGTGGTAGACGGAACGGGGGTCACACGGCGTGACCTGCGAAGGTGTTTTTTTAAGTAAATACTCGTAAATCAAAACATCCTACTTCCGATCATGCGCAAAAGACCGTGCCAAGTGCCCGCATTTGTTGCTGTGCTCAGTTCGAATGGAATAGGCTTCGTTTTCGTCTGTCCCAATTCAAAATGAAAAGGTACATCAAACACAAATTTGCGCCTAGGCGGATCTTTTGCTCTGAAGAATTTATTAGGAATACCTTTCAACGTCCCGACTCCGCCATTAACACGAACTAACCTACGACGCTGGCTTTCCTAAGCGGATGGCTATGAACGAACAAATTTTGCGATTGTACAAAGCGTTCAGGAATGGTTTGTTGGAATGATAAAACAACACGTAGCAAATAAACGCCCATCTGCTTCCGCAACACAGATAGTGCTGATCCTGCAGGCGTGCCTACTGTATGCACTCGTGCCAGTGTATCACATCATAGCAAGTGTTTGCTTGAACGTTTACTGTGACCACAAGTGCGCTACAAGCGAAGTACATGTGCTTGACGGCAGGTTTCCCTTGGCCACCGAAAATGTTTATCGTATAATGAAATTGAATGTATTTCGGTTTATGAGGGTGTAACGTCCCAAAGCGACTCAGGCTAGTAGGGGCGCCGTAGTGAATGGCTCCGGAAATTTCAACCACATGGGGTTCTTTAACGTGCACTGACACCGCACATTACACGAACCTCAATAATTCCGCCGCCATCAAAATGCGACCGCAGCCAACGGAACCGAACCCGCGTCTTTGAGGTCAGCAGCCGAGTGCCATAACCACCGAGTCACCGCGGTGGCTTTTGTCGGTTGTTTGTATGCTCTAAAACGCAGCCCTGATTTCACTTCCGAAGTGAAGCATATGCCATTTACGCACAGCAAACAGCCTGCTTATACCAGGTGCGTGTAGACTTTTGTACTTCGCCTCTTTTGCCTCTCTTTGTGTGACCAAAACCCGATGAATGCAATTCTGTCCAAGCCACTGCTCACAAAATCGGGCGCTCGAAACAGCTCTGAAGCGGCAGACAGATTTCTAGAACTATTTTGGTCTGGTTTACATGGGTTTAACGTCCCAAAGCGACTCAGGCTATGAGAGACGCCGTAGTGAAGGGCTCCGGAAATTTCGATCACTTGGGGTTCTTTAACGTGCACTGACATCGCACAGTACACGGGCTTCTAGAATTTCGCCTTTTCCAAAATTCCACCGCGGCGGCCGGGATTGAACCCGCGTCTTTCGGGCCAGCAGCCGAGCGCCATAACCACTCAGCCACCGCGGCGGCACATTTCTAGAACTGTACCTCTCGGTCATTAAGGCAAATTACTGGTCCTGTTGGTACGCTAACATCGTGAAATTCCTGGCGACACAAGAGGCGAGGACGAAATAAGAAAACAACGAGTGTTTATTACCTAAAAATTGTGCTGGAAGTCAGCACTTGTAGAGTCTTTGTGCTCGTCCCGTGTCGCGCTTAACGTCGAGACTTTCGAGTTTAGTTTCCACTCACTTCGGGGTGGTGATGGCGCTGGCTCCTTCCCACAAGCAGCCAGGCTTTGAACGTTTGTGTTTCTGTGAAGGTTTCGGTGTCACTGTGCAACAACTGCCCACCGCATAGGCACCACTACCAAAAATATCGATCGTGAATGCATGCCCGGCGCTCAAGGCACACTTCTTGCCGTATTAGTGAATAGGATGCTCCATTTAGGACTCCGGAAACGAAAATTCGCAAGCAACTGCGAGCTTCATCATGCGGAAAATGAAACTCAGCTTGCTGTTGGTGGCTGAGCAAGTTGTATGCTTGCCGATTAGCCAACTCAAGTATCATTCCTCGGAGGATACTACAGTAGCAGATGCGCGTGCGTCGTGACGTACTAATGGCCAATCGATCCAATAATGTCCGCTACATCTGTGTACGAACCTGCACTATCACTTGCGGTCACCGCTGGCACCGCGACTACACAACGCTTCGAACCTGGCTCTTCAAAAATTTCACTGGGTTTTGCAAAATTTGAAACGAATATGCGCTTCTTAAAAGCTGGAAAGCGCAAGCCACTGAAATTGCGCGAGTAATTTATTTTAATTAATCATCACATTACCCACAGCACCTGTTTGGCATTACAGTGGGGAGAAGGGAAGGGGCGGAATAGTTACAGCATAATCATACGACATATTGGCAGGAAATGAAGAAAAAATATTCACAGAAAAAACAATGCAGCGTAATTCGATGAAAACAAAGAATAAAATTACAGTAGTATGGCAAACGATTCATTACATTTTGTTGAAACGACTTCCCGAGGCAACGTTTTGCATTAATTTATTGTTTTTGGAAAAATGATATTACTAAATGAATTCTGCATTTCATTTCTTTTACTTTGAAAGGGTGATCCCTTCTTGCAGATATACAGTCGGAGTGCATCCGCATAAACGCCGTGAACGGCTGGAAAAGAAAGCTCCACAGCTTTCTGGGAAAACTTAGTTTGCTTCCCTTTGTAGCCGTAATGCTCGGTTCACTTGAATGCTCTTGTGCAACTTAAGTGATCCCCTTAAATGGTTTCGGTGGTGGTGCAGGGTCCGAGTCCCTAACCAGGGCGAAATTTTCTTCAGCCACGAGGTGGTACGAAAAAGTCATGCATTTCCCACCCAGTCACATGACAGCCTTCGTTGGTGGATAATGAGTAATTACTCTATAACCAAAGTCTATTCCACCGCGGGGGATTCCCCTTGATACATCGAATTAACAAGTCATTGCAGTAGAAAGAGGCAGCAGCCTTGAATGCGATGGTATTAAGTTAGGCGAGCACGGCTAAACGAGTGCACAGTGCATTTAATTTCAACCCCAAATTTCTGCACCTTGAATTCGCGCATGTGGTCCAAGGACGCCGGATATTTCAGGTAAACGGGCTGTTCCGACCACAGTACACTGCGTTGCATGCGCCAACTGAGATGAGATTCATCCACTGTTTCACATCTTCGCTATAAGCATCCAAAAAACGATGTACTTACTTGACCACCTTGCGTGGTGGTTTCCTCAGAAGACGCCATGCTGCACACTTGACGTAGCCCTTGTCAGCCCTGTAGAGAAGTCACAATGCAGTACAAGTCGTTAAAATGACAGTGCTTGCTTGCGTACTAGTCAAGAAGGATACACCATGTCGTTTCAGGCAGTAATACCTAGCACAAAAATATGCATTTCACTTTAGCGACTCGAAACGAAACCAGTCGTTTTTTAGACAGCATTTTACTAAAGGCGCAGAATAGCTCCTAGTGCCAATTGTGAGGATTTCAATTGGCTGATACTGCACTTTATATCTTGTGTAAGCTAAGCGGAGACAAGGACGGCATAAAGAAAGGTTTATGGGAGTTTTAACGTCCCAAAGCGACTCATGCTACGAGGGACGCCGTAGTAAAGGCCTCCGGAAATTTCGACCACGTGGGGTTCTTTTACGCGCACTGACATCGCACAGCACACGGGCCTCTAGAATTTCGCCTCCATCGAAACACGACCGCCGCGGCCGGGTTCGAACCAGCGTCTTTCGGGCTGGCAGCCGAGCGCCATAACCACTCAGCCACCGTGGCGGCTAGCATAAAGAAAGACACTTTCAACCATCCATGGGAGCGTAAACCCGTGAAAATTTTTTTTACAATAAACAGTGGCAGCATTGAGGGTACACAAGACTCATCATCGTGAGAGGCGTAAACGATGGACAGAATGGGCACGCATTTTGCTACAGCCCTCTTGTTTCTGCTTGCACAAGTTGTCAGGTAATTCGCGAACTGTTTCTTCCCAGAACAGAACGCTTTCCGAAAACACGTTTCGACCTTCTGCAAACGAAGGTGAATAAGCTATCATCCTCCATCGTTACCTTGTTTCAGTTCTCAAGAAGGCGGCAATTTCGACTTCCCCTACTCTGTCCTGCCCAACATCGGTACTTTTTATTTTAAACAAAGAAGTTTTTCTGCCTTTGTTACCATATTTCCTCTGATTCCATTAGTAGCTTCTTGCGCACCGCACCTCGGCCACTTAAATACGAGTGTGGAGGAGAGGCAAATAGTAATTGCTAATGACTGGCCGACAGCAGTGTTCCTGCACTTATTGGTGCTTCTCAGAAGGACACTGACTTGTGATTCTCGCCCACGGCACGCTATTTAGCTGCTCTTCACAGCGGCACGATAGCAGTCCACGCAAGAAACACGACAAAGCGCACACATATATACGTAGGAGCTACTGCACTCTACAGACAAAGCTGCTCTAACGGCTTACCCGAGGTACGAAAAGACGTTTCCGTCGAGCGATCCCTGGTACACCTTCCCTTCAAAGCGGAGTCAGCTGAACTGAATCCTACATCCTCATGACACCGGCTGAAAAGCCGTCCGCTATTATTCGCAATATTTCCGCAGAATTGCCCTGCATTCGAAAGGAAACGCCTCCTCGAAAGTAATTTTGTCAAAACCGACACATAACGGAAACGCGCTAAAGTGCAATGCACGACCGAACAAAACGACTTCCCTTTCAAGCGGATGCAGCAGATGCTCTTCGTCGATGTGTCCCGGTCGATGTGTGCTCTGCACAACAGGAGCGCGCCGAGGGTATTGCAGGTCGAAAGTGAAACGCCTCTTCCACAGTGGCGCCCCCGTGTCTTACGAGCTGACGTCGGATTCCACGGCAGCAGAAAGGAAAAAAAGAGGGAAAGGGAGGAAGGATCCGGAGATCATCAAGCGGTCGACAACCGCCGTGTAATAACGGTGTTTTGTCCGCCGCCGCCTGCTGCTGACCTTCGGTGCTGCCTAGCCCTGGTTCACTTCAGTGGACGGGAGGAGGAATTTACACGTGGCGTACGTATCCTTCTGTATCTAGGCCGCGCGTGTCTGAAGGAAAGAGCCGAACAGAACGAGAGGAAAAACACATAAATATAGAATGACACCTGATGCAGCCCTTGGCGTCATTTCTGCCTATGTCGCCGTTAGCGGGCATGCGCGGCAGACATGGTGCGGTGACTCGATGTTTGGAGCGTTTTGGTGAATGCCAAACGCGAGATCCCCGGTGCGCTTAGGTGTGCACGGTTTTGGTGCGTGTGGTTGCGCAGAAAAAAAAAAGCTCGAAGAAAGAATTTGCGATTAAAGTTTTGAATTTCCTTCGTTTCGTCCCCTCTGATTCCTACAGTGTACAAATGCGCCAGAAGTGGCCTATGTATTTTGATAAATAATAATACTGCGCTTCTCAGAGCAGTAAACCAAGATAATTTCTTTTAAGGTACGTAATTATGCGCGGACACTCCAACGCGCTGTCGATGTCCGATAAAACGCTGACATCACAACCGGAAGTTTTGTTTAAGGGCACTGTACATTGAATGTTTTCAGTGGGTAATTATTCCTTCCAAATTACAATTACAGCTGTTCAATTGCAGTGGCGTATCCAGAAATTTTGTTCGGGGAGGCTCATGTTGCAGGGCGGCCTCCTCATAGAATGTGAGGAGGAATCAAACGCAAGAATAATAACTGCATTGCCATTGACAATCCCATTGTGCATTAGATAGCGCTGCGCACTCTCTAGGCGAGTGAAATATGTATTCTTTAAATAAAACAATGTATTCGTAAGTCTTAAAGATCGTCGCAGACATAACTGATACCAATGGTTCCATGTTTCTCCGTATTTAATTAGTAATGAAAATATTACAAGAAGTCTAAAACTTTATCAGTCCGAAACCAGCAAAGCCGTGCATGGCACTGATGTGAAAAACGTAAAGGACATGAAATGAGCAAATGCAGAGGACAAACATTTTAATGAACCTTTGTCGTTTAAGAACCTGTAGATTTCTGTACATATCCAACGGCCAGGGAAAAATCTCAATGACGCTGTCCTTCGCTCTAGTCTACTGAACAGCAGCAGCTGTCACCAGTCATGTAGTGCGAGTAATTGCATCGAAATTTTATTCGCAACAGAGAGCACATGCATTTCTGCAAAATATACATTATAAATGCGAAGATACAACTTGATAAAGGACAAGAAAGTGTCACTGGAAACAAAGTCACTGTATGCATGCACAAAAGCTCCCAACAGAGTATTTAAATACACGTATGTCTCCATTAACTTTACGTATCTAAGCAAAAGTCACTGTATACAATGCGTCAAACAGGGCAAATGGACATCTTGCGCAATCGCAGATAGTAAACTTTACACGCGGAAAGACAGACGATCCAGGCAAGAACAAAACTATGATTGCAGAAGTCGCGATATGCATGTACTTGGGACATGCTGCGGTCGCGACAGCACCATATAGATAGAATAATAGAGGAACAATGCAGAAATCAATACGAAAGTATGTATTTTATAACTGCCTGCACGGCGACAATTATTCTGCCCCCATAATTACGGAGGGTATTCCTTTTATTAAAAAAAACGTATAATCAGGTAGATAAAAAATGACAAACGAAAGCCACGAATGATGCCGCAAGTTGAAATAACCAATATCTGAGAGTGTAGGCTGGGAAACACCGCATGGGCAGGGCTTTCAGTGAGCAAGGTCAATAAAAATCGGTTATTGATGTCCTCAAAATTTTTGTATTCGCATGGTAATTTTGATCATGTTGCTAACTGTTACAATGAATGGCACAAATTTCTGCAGTATGAACAGTCGCACATTTTCGTAATTGCCCGTTCGCGCCAGAATGTCTTTTCTAGGTCGAAAAAGGCATTGTGTAGATGACAAAACTCGTAATGACTTCCGGCACCGGTGGTTGTTTTGGTCAGCGGTGCGTGACAGTTCGAGAAAAATTGTGCTTTCAGCTTTGCCGCTGTCACTTCAGTTATACCCATCGCAGTTCAAATGGCACTGGCAGTGCGCTATATCGGTAGTAAAATCCAAAGTTACCACCACGACAGTCAGCGACAAGCAATTGATTTTACATAAAGAAAATTTCCACAAATTATAATCGGGTAGCAGCAGTCAGTCACGGCCGACTAGGCCACGTAGGCACGTTGACTTGGCTGAGGTAAAAAGGGGGGGGGAGGTGATGACTTAATTTGAAGCTTAGTAATGTGGCAATCAGAGGAGTGAACTGGAGAAGCGCTAATTAGTGAGATACTAATCACTGCGTGTGGATAATACTACTGCCGTGCGAGAATTCAAAGGCAAGAATGTGGAAACTGTGTGTGAGAAATGTGCGAATGTGAACAATGAACAGTTACTGTGTGAAGAGGAACCGCTGAAGGAAGTCATTACCGTGGTCTCGTCATATCCTAGGAGGCGTAGCTTAAGTGAGCCCCCAATTTCTGGTCATCTCTAGACGTCTCCTCCGTGCGGACGTGTTGATAATAATTGTTTTTTTTTGGGGGGGGGGGGAGGGAAGAAAATGGCGCAGTACCTGTCACATATATAAGTTGGACATCTGAACTACGCTGTAGGGAAAAAGATAAAGAAGGGAGTGAAAGATGAAAGGAAGAAAGAGGTGCGGTAATGAAGGGCTCCGGAATAATTTCGACCACCTGGAGATCTCTAACGTGCACTGACATCGCACAGCACACGGGCGCCTTAGCGTTTTGCCTCCATAAAAACGCAGCCGCCGTGGTCGGGTTCGAACCCGAGAACTCCGGATCAGTAGCCGAGCGCCCGAACCTATGAGCCACTGCGACAGGTTGCAGCATGAGTACTTTACTCGCAGGAATTTGTCTGAAAAGCGATTGTATTAAGCATCGTACTGTTCTGTACACATTCGGTACTGGCAAAATTATAGAGGTAGGTTTCAACCCGAGGTGCGTAATTTAATGCTGTTGCCCCACTATCAAAATTGTAATGTATGAATCGTGGGGGTTAAAGTCCCTGTTTGACGCATGCGCTGTGAGGATTCATGTACTGGATTGATCTAGAGCATCTGGGGTCCTTCAACACGCTCTGACAACGCACAGAACACGGGCGTTTTTGCGTTTCTCCTCGATCAAAGCATACGGCCACCGCGGCCGGTGTCCGACCCGCGTTCTGTGGGCCAGCAGCTATTGCACCAAAGCTACTGAGCCACTACGGTGGTAGTAGTTGTACTATCTATAGAGACGCAGTTTCGGGCCTAGTTGGCCTTCCGGGAGTCTTGCGATCAAGGAATAGGTGAAAATCTTGATTATTTTTCTCACTCAGAATTAATTCCTTCTTATAGTATATAAAGAAGTCGCAAACAAATTGAAACTCAAAATTTTATATTCCCAGTTGGCGTAGCTGGCGGCGGACGTGATGCAGAAATCATTGCCGTTAAAAAGTCGCCCATCAGGTACGAATGCGATAATCTTGAGACCTAACTCGCTTTGCCATCTCACCGTGTACTACAACGGCATATACGCCGGCACTGGAACAACTGGTACGGATCTATGATTGCAACAGCAGCGCAGCGAGACGTAAGTACAAAGCAGTGGAAAAGGCCACACAAGCGCCTGTGTCCTCTTTTGTCAAACGGCGCTGCTGTTCGAGTTGCAGATTATAAAAAAAATATCTACAGCGTTAAAGACACTCACAAGGTCTGTCGTGTGCCGGGGACCTCCAAAGCCAGCTGTGTAGAAAAGCCTGCTCAGTTTGAATTGGAAACAGCGCCGGTTATCGAGCATTGTCGAGGTGATAGCCGACAGATAAAGCGGGCTAAGACCCGATTAGAAAAGCGAAGACTGTGGACCCTGGCCAGATAGTGGCCAGATAAGAGTACTACTCTTGGTGACTTATCACTAGCTGGGCTGTTTGAGAAACTGCGATGTTTTCCGAAGTGTTAACCTCAGGAAAACAACAATGCCCGAAAGCTTACC
The DNA here is from genome assembly GCA_030143305.2 of Amblyomma americanum. NCBI lineage: Eukaryota > Metazoa > Arthropoda > Arachnida > Ixodida > Ixodidae > Amblyomma > Amblyomma americanum. Next base: position 1,535 of record JARKHS020016133.1, on the reverse strand, counting down.
AAGAAACATTAGGTTGCTTCTGGATGCGGTTCCGAGTGCATGTGTTAACTGAGACAACTAACTGAAAAAGTCTCCTTGAAAGGTGAACACGCCTGGTGTTAGAATTTTATGCTATTTGTAGATTCATGTCACAGTTTCGGCCGAACAGGACGAAGAAATTTTCCGTGGTGTGGTGGTTACTTACACTTCTTTAAAAATGACCCTGCAAAATGGAAGAACCAAGCGGCTGGCGAAGTTTATGTATTACGCTCAGGTTTCATAAAGGACAGACTACGTTAGCGCATTCAATCCGAGAAGGATAAGCCTGAAGGGATAACCTCCAAATCGCCTCAGATTACACATACTGAGAATACATGCATGGATTGCATGTACGGTTTACGGATTATGCAGGTTTAACGTCTCAAAGCCGTAGTGAAGAGCTCCGGAAATTTCGACCACCTGGGGTTCTTTAACGTGTACTGACATCGCCCAGGCGGGCCTGTAGAATTTCGCTTCCATCGAAATTCGACCGCGGCGGCTGGGATCGAACACCCGTCTTTCGGGTCAGAAGCCGAGCGCCATAACCGCTGAGCCACCGCGCGGCTGCCACTGCATTTACGCACAGCCTTTATCAATAATACATAGTACGTTGGGTTTCGCTTTACTCACTGAAATATTAATCTTGTTTTGCCAATGCACCCTTCCAAATTTCTCCGGGTTGAGAGGACATTTCGTTTCCTCCCTTCTAGAGCTTATGAGCATAATGAAGGTATAAATTTAACGGCTATAAAGTCCATGCACGCCCTCTCCGTATTCTTCCTAACCATGGTTATGTCCTTTACGTCAACGCCTCTTGATAGATAGCCGTTGCTTTGTAAACAAGCTTCATGGCGGGCTAATCTGGAAACGTCGAATTCTCCTGAGATCAGGTGATTCTGAAAGCTATCTTGATGGCTGATATTATAATGAAAGCGGAAATTTTCAAACATCGTTCCTATTCCATTTTCATGGTTAAGGTAATACAAATTAAGCACTTGAGCAAATATTGACTTCAAAGATGTTTCAAAGCTTTCTGAAGAAGCGAGTCTCTACGTTTATATTTTTGAGCAATGACTGGATAAAAAAAAATAGGCCGTGGCTTAGCTCTGGTTAAGCCTGGATATACAAGGGAAAAGCCAGTCGTACCACGTGGTCGTTGTAACGGCGAGTCTTGGGATTTTCCTCTTCTGACTCTCTCGTTTCCTCTTCCACACTCGCTTGGCTACTGCTGGCTGAAGATGCGGCCAAGACACGATTTTCGGCTTCTTTCCGACGTCGTTTAGCAAGGCGTATTTCCCGTTGTTCAGGCATTTCGGCTGCACGTTTAGCTTTGACTTTATAATTTTTTCGATCTTATGCAGCCAACTCCCAAGCGAGTACTTTTGGATCGGACGAATTTAGTTTCTCAGCTTTTCTCCGTAGTCTAGCAGCAGCCGCACTTTCCTTCCCTTCCATGTCGAGTGCGCACGCCTATTCTCTGGCAAGCGGTCATATAGTCGGCCTCCGCTATAAACACT